>JAIUZE010020833.1:0-18900 GCA_022085475.1 Heliosperma pusillum
AATTGAGTATTAAAAAAACTAGCCCCACTTCTTCGATTTATATGATATGTAATTAATTATTTGATCTTATAGATTAAAATCAACTAATTAATTAATCAAAGTAAGCGTAAGTAACGAAATGACGAAAAGTAAAGAGAGTAGAGAGAGGCACACGGATTTTTGAAGTGGTTCAGTTTCACACGTTGAAACCTACGTCCACTATTCTCGATTAATAATTCTTAGTACCTTTCTACGGATTATAAAAATTATCAACCCACTCGTATAATCAACACTATGATTATAACTCAAGGTGAGTATCGCTAAATACTATATACTATCTTACGCTAATAAGAAAGTACAATATAACTCACACAAATTCCCGTTAAAGAATTGTAAGCTTATAATGATGTACTATTATCCAATAACGTATTTCACTCAAGCGATTGATAATAATTGATGCACGACTCTTTTAAAAACAAACTCTAAAAATAATAAATATTTGCTCAAAGGTTTGCTTTAAAACGATTTTGGAAAATCAAAACAAATAAAATATGTAGCCGTGTGAATGTATGTGTATTTCGTGTATCTGTCGTGTCTCTTAAAGAGTAGTATGTGAATGAGTATTTATAGAAGAAGAATCATAGTAGATCTAAAACCCTAGTATAATATTTAATAAAGATACTTATATTATCATAAAATAATATTTGCTAATCTTATAGAAATATCTTTATCTCAAAATATTATTTGGTTTATCTTATAGAAATATATTTATCTTGATATCTCAAAATATTGTTGTAAAGATATAGTAGAATCCTAGATTAGGTAAACTAAGGAAACAACCTAGATTGGCCGAAATCCTCTAGCTCACGAAACCCTAGGAGGCACGCAACCCTAGGTGGCACAAACTAGGTTTAACGAAACCCTAGATGGCTCAAACACTAGGTGGGCTAATTAGGTTAACAACAAATTGAGATAGAATATATTAGAAACCCTAGGTAGCATGACAACCCATAAGTTGTATTACTAACCAATAGAATCTCATAAATATATTCTCTAATAAAACTTTTGATAAATATAAAAATAATCTTTCACTTTTGAAAACATTTCAAAACATTTTTATTTCCAAAATCATGAATCAATATGTTAACATTCAAAATCATTAGACTAAAGCTATACTTTGAACATAAATCTCTCGACTGGAATATTACAGAATGACGACCTATTTACTATCTAATCTTCACAAAGCTTCAGTATATACGGCATCATCTCCTTCCATCTTGATCACAAAGACCCTCATTATCGATGTCTTGTGTAAGATTATGAGATCTTGTTTGATGAAGCGAGTTCCTAAAGTTATGCCTCGGTTATCTATAAATTTCCAAGTTCACTTCCAAAGTTATTCCTGAAGTTGGTATAATTTGTTCACAAACTTTATCAAAAATTTATGTCGAACTTTGATCTTTTCTTTTCCATAAAATTGTTGCTCTAGCTATAATAAGACTAAAGCACACAATTACACGCATATGATATATCGAGTAAAACACATTATTACATAAACACATGTCATTATCAAAACTATCAAATTGGTCCAACAAATTCCCCCTTTTTGATGATGACAAGTCTCATATGATTTTCTCTTAACAAAGTGACTACGTATAGTTCCCCCTCAACAAAGCACTCCAAAGTTATAGCAACTTTGATCGCAAGAACAAAACAACTTAGCCAAAGTTATAGCTTGAGAGAATTTAAGAGATAACGAGTCTTGACACGGAGCAAGCTTAAGCAAAGACTCAAATCATATCATTTCTTCCCCCTCTTGGCATCATTGAAAAGACAAGAACAAAGACATGAAACGACTAGAATAACACATGTCAAGGCAAGAAATAGATATGCAAAATACGCAATATAAGATGATATATATCAAGCAAAATAAAGTGCAAATGTTGATTAAACTACAAACCACAAAATATAGTGTTAGTTGCCATTGGGCCGAATAGACAATGTCAAAATAAGCCAAATGGGCCGAATAGGATTAGTAGTGTAAGAGTTAAAACAACCAAGGATAGAAAAATCAAGGCATTTTGGGTTGACGGATTTTGTTAGGATCGACATAACCGGGCCTAGTGCGGTACTCAAGAGTGGAAAGACGGTCAAGGCAATTAGACACATGAGAAGCTTGAGCGGTGAGGCAAACATCAAAGTTCCGAACTTTCAACGAAAGAGCCTCCGTCGCATCGTAGATAGTACGCATTCCCTCACGCATCTCCGTCCCGCTCTTAACCAACGACCCGCCTTGGCTCACCAAGAATGTCATCCTATCCCTTTGCCTATACGCCTCTTGCTTACAATCGATAATATTGCGTTCCAACTTAGCAAGGCGATCATCCACACCATCCATCCATGTCCTCATCTCATGACTCACACCCGACCCACCTTGGTCACGGGTTGAGCCCAAAGAACCCATGCCCACGGCTTGAACAACCGTGTCCAAAACCGTCTCAATTTTCTTATCCTGCGCATCCAAGCGCTCCATAATACTACCAATGAACATATCCAATTTGGATTCAAGGATTCAATCACAGAAAAATCAGCCCCACCCGTCGGCATACCAGCCGAACTGCCCTTCACTAAAAACAGCAATTCCGGACCATTAGCATCTAACTTCATAAATTTCAAGAACGTATCACACATCTCATCCTTTACCGCGACCCCATAATTTTGCACATTAACAACTCCCTTTGACTCAAAAAGCCGAGACAACCACATGCCATACGGCAAGTCAAGAGTAGAGTAAAATTTGTCTTCGGTCACCGAGAAAGCGGTTTGTGAAATACGATTAAAAACAAGAGAAGGTAAATTAACCCGATTGCCCTCCAACCAATGCTTAACGACTAACATCTCATAGCATGCAATTTTATCACGTCCGCCCCGTCGCGGAATGACAGTATTCCATAAAAAGTTTAACAGAAATTTCAGTTTCGGAGAAACACTACCCGCCAACACGCAACTAGACACCGTCGCCCCAACATCAAAATACTGCTTAACCTCCAGCTTAGCCATGTCCGTCAGCTCATCCCATGACGTACTCGGATTGATTTTGATTCCATCATCAGGAACCAAAAACAGAGTACAAAAGTCCGTCACGGAAATCGAGACTGATCGGCCATTAATGACGGCATGCAAGACTCCATTGTCTAAAGAAACAGAAGAAAAGAACTGAATTACCTCAATCGGATACACCGGACCCGAAAACTCAGCCACCGTTTCCCATTCTTGGAAATTCAGAAAATCCGAAAAGAATCCCAAAGCCCTATACTTGTCACACCAAGCCTTAGGATAATACCGACCACCGTGTATTTCATATTGAGCAACCCGGTTCACAAGTCTTCTTTCGTCTTTTGTAAGACGGAGTTTATCAATTCCCAATGAGGTTTCTTGCGGCGAAAAATCACGGAGAGTTACCCGTGTGGTCTCCTCGGAACCCGTGTCAGTGGGTTTGTTTGGAACTTCTTCTTGGAGTCTACCTTTGCCTTTATTTAACCGTCTTCTTTTCGTACCCTCGAGACCCGCACCCGACTCGGTTTGGTTTGGGTTGGGTGATTGTTGTGTGGGAGGAGAAGAGGTATTTTTAGGCATGCTTGGCTTGGGGGTTTTAGGATTTGGGTTTTTGGCAATTTTTGATCTAGTGGAAGCCATTGTTGAAGGTTTGAAGGTTTGGGTATTGTGTGTTGTTGTGGGTGCCGTGAGATTGATGAAGAAGATAGTAAAAGTTGGTTGAGTATTGAAGTGGTAAAAGTAATAGGTGGAGGAGGGTAATTATGATTGTGTAAGATGTAGGGTAGCTTTTGTACTTAGGCACATGTTGTGCCGGCTCCAATCCCCTATTTTCCTTTTTTTTTTTTTTTTTTTTCAATTTGAATTTTGGTAGGAAAAGAATCTTGGGTGGTTATTTTTGTTGAGATATGGTAAGGATAGAATTTGGTAAATAAAAAGATGTGGAAAGGTTATTTTATTTAAGAAATTCGGCTAGTATAGGATACATGGGTAGAATTTGGCTCAATTTTGGAAAGTGAATAAGATAAGTTTTTGGCAAATAAGTGGTTCATAATTCAATTTCCATAAACACTAAATATGCAAGATACTCACGTAAAATATCTCATATTAAACACAAATATACTAGCAATGAAATATGCGGACACAGTCATATAATCTTGTCTTAATCTAGCCAGTCACGCAGGTTCACAAAATAAATAAGATGAATTTAATTGCTACTGATTAAACCAATTTCCAACCGCAAAATCTCAAAACGTCTTCTCGCTAACGCCTTTGTTAAAATGTCAGCCCATTGAACATCGGTACTACAAAATTCGAGTTTAATGTTGCCATTTTCTACATGGTCACGCAAAAAATGATGTCTAATGTCTATATGCTTAGTACGAGAATGCTGAGCTGGGTTCTTAGAAATTACAATAGCACTCGTATTATCACAGAAAACAGGCATACAACCAACATTAACACCATAATCACATAGTTGTTGCTTTAACCAAAGTAGTTGAGAACATACCAGTCCTGCAGCGATATATTCGGCTTCTGCAGTAGATAATGCAACCGAATTTTGCTTCTTTGAGCCCCACGTTATTATGCAAGGTCCAACAAAAGTAGCGAATCCAGAGGTACTTTTTCTATCTAAAGAACATCCCGCATAATCTGCGTCTGAATATCCTACTAGATTGAAATTACACTCAAGTGGATACCACAAATATAAGTTAGATGTACCAATTAAATATCTCAAGATACGTTTAACTGCAATCATATGTGATTCCTTAGGACATGATTGAAATCTAGCGCAGACACATACGCTGAACATAATGTCAGGTCTACTTGCAGTTAAATATAATAAAGAACCAATCATACCTCGATATGTAGTCTCATCTACGGACTTACCATTTTCGTCTAAGGTCAACTTTTTGTCAGTTACCATAGGTGTGTCCATTGGATGAGCGTTCTCCATACCAAATTTTCTGATTAGCTCCTTGACATATTTTTGTTGGTGAATCTTTATGCCTTCTTTGGTTTGTTGAATTTGCAATCCTAGGAAGAATTTTAATTCTCCCATCATGCTCATTTCAAATTCTGAGGTCATAAGATCTGAAAAATACTTGCACAATTTATTGTTAGTAGAACCAAAAATAATATCGTCTACATAAATTTGAGCGACAAGTAAATCAGAACCCTCGGATTTTAGAAATAGGGTTTTGTCGACAGATCCTCTTTTAAAATTGTTTTGTAATAAAAATTTTGACAATCTGTCGTACCAAGCCCTAGGCGCTTGTTTCAAACCATATAAAGCTTTATCGAGTTTAAAAACATGGTTTTGAAACTTGCTATTCAAAAATCCAGGAGGTTGTTCAACAAAAACCTCTTCTTCCAAATAACCGTTAAGAAATGCAGTCTTAACGTCCATTTGGAATAATTTCATTCCTTTATGAGCTGCGAAGGCGATGAGCAAGCGAATAGCTTCAAGTCTTGCTACTGGAGCGAATGTCTCGTCATAATCAATCCCTTCTTGTTGATTATAACCTTGAACGACCAATCGAGCCTTATTACGAACTATAACTCCTGAATCATCCAATTTATTTCTGAATACCCATCGAGTACCAATCACAGTTCGATTAGGAGGTCGTGGCACAAGGTGCCATACTTTATTACGTTCGAACTGTTGAAGCTCCTCTTGCATAGCCACAATCCAGTCGGATTCTGCAAGAGCTTCCTTGATGTTGGTAGGCTCTATGGTAGACAAAAAGGAATAGAATGAGCAAAAGTTATTTAATGTTCGCCTCGTTTGAACTCCTTTATTCAAACTCCCTAGGATACTATCCATAGGATGAGAACTCATATATTTCCATTTCTTAGAGTTCCTAGGCTCATCATCATCTGATGAACTCTCGTTTTCCTCAAATGAATCAGAATCAAGATTGGTTCCCCCTGAGTTGGACTCTGGGGTTATAGCTGAAGTTGGTACAACTTCAGTTACACCATCTTGGTTCTGGTTCAAAGTTATAGCATCATCAGCTATAACTTCAGTTTCCTTTTCCTTGTTTTGAGAAGAGACATTCGTATCATCAACAATTGTCTCAGTTCTCTGTTCAAGATCATTTGCGGATTTATCAAGTTCATCATTGATTCCTTCAATAACTTCTTCATTATTTTCTGGCACGTCATCTCTGGAGAGGCGAAAGTCGGGATCATTCATGTCCTCTTCTTCATTCTGTTCAACTTGTTCAAGCACATTATCTTCATCAAATACAACATGAACACTTTCTTCTATGCACAAGGTTCTTTTGTTAAAGACTTTAAAAGCTTTACTATGATTAGAATAACCAACAAACACAGCTTCGGCACTTCGTGGATCAAATTTGCTCAAATTACTTTTTCCATTATTATGGACAAAACATTTACTCCCGAAGCAACGAAGGTGAGCTATATTGGGTTTTCTCCCTCTTAAAAGTTCATAGGGAGTCTTTTTGAGAATTGGTCTAATCATAGCTCTATTGTGCACATAGCATGCAGTACTAATGGCTTCTGCCCAGAAACTTTTAGGAAGGCCACTACACAAAAGCATAGTGCGGGCCATGTCCTCTAATGTTCTATTCATACGTTCCACGACACCATTTTGTTGTGGGGTTCGTGGTGCAGAAAAGTTATGTCCTACACCATTCTCCCTACAATATTCTATAAAAGCTTGATTATCAAATTCGGTGCCATGATCCGTACGAATGGAAACTAACTTTTTATCATACTTGTTTTGGGCGAGCTTCATTAGTACCGCAAACTCATCGAAAGTTTCATCTTTAGTAAAGAGAAAGATAGGCCATACATACCTGGAGTAGTCGTCGACTAGGACGAATACGTACCTTGATCCACCGCGGCTTCTTACTTTCATAGGTCCACACAAATCCATGTGTACCAACTCAAGTGGACGCTCTGTACTTACTACTCGTTTCGGTTTGAATGAAGATCTAACTTGTTTACAACGGGCACATGAGTCACACATCTTTTCTTGTTTGAATTTTATTGGGGGTAAACCCTCAACTAAATCCCAAGACTTAAGTTTCTTTAAAATCGTTGGACTGATGTGTGCAAACCTCTTGTGCCACAAGCATGAATCATCCACAGTGACTTTCATGCATGTAAAGGAACTTGTAGTGACTTTGTTTAAATCAATCATATACACGTTCCGTTTACGTAAGCCTTCTAAGATAACGTTACTAGTACCTTCAACTATGATACGACAAACATTTGAATGAAAAACGACTTTGTTGCCTTTGTCACATAGTTGAGAGATACTTAGCAAGTTATGCTTAAGGCCATCTACCAGATATACGTTATTGATAGCATGTGAAGAAGATATACCAATTTTACCTACACCGATTATGTTGCCCTTCTTGTTGTCTCCAAAGGTGACCTTGCCACCGTTGAAGGGCTCTAGTGAAAGAAATAAATTCTTGTTTCCAGTCATGTGCCTCGAACATCCACTGTCGAGATACCAAAGATTGTTTTCTTTCACTATTTTCTACAGGAGAATCAAATACAGCTTTTAGGTACCCACGCTAAGTTGGGTCCTTTATGGTTAGTGACTCTATATATTTGATCCTTCCTAACCCATATCTGTTTGACACTTCTTTTCTTCTTAGGATAGGGTTTGCTAGGTTTATTATAGTGTTTGTTATTGTTGCGACGCACATTAGGTTTAGACGACTGCTTCTGATTCACATGAGGTTTAGTTTTTGAAGGTACAGATGTGTAATCGAAAGCCATGTCATAAAACCACCTGAACTCATTGTTTCTAATCTCATCACGTTGAGATTCAGGTTCAGACTCATTAACACTAGACACGTCATGTTCTTTCACAAAATCAGTTTGATTTTTGTTATCGTTGACATATTTGACACAGTTATCTTTAACATGACCGTTGTGACCACAATAATTGCAGATCAGATATTCTGAAAGATTGACATACTTCCTTCTTCTGAAATCACGGTCAGAAGGAGTGGATTTGCACTTATCGTGGTCTCTACGACTATAGCATTCATGACCTAGACCTTTCTTCATGTTATTGTTAGACTGTTCGGTAAGGAAGTCTAAGACCTTTTGACTTCCTTCCCACTTATCATGAACTTTTCGTGCATGTAGGAGCAATTCCTTCAAAGACTGAATTTCTTTTTCACACGACGAATGATCTACATTCGAGTCTTTGGAGGGATTGTTCTTTTTGAAATTTTCACGAAAATCATTGAACCGTTTGTTCAAGATAAGTTTCTCCTCATTATGTTGACTTTTGGCTTGGGAGAATTCAGCCTTCAAATCTTTCAATTGCTGAGAAAGAAAAGAATTTACTTTCTCATGATCAAGAATAACAGCTTCCTTTGCCTTAGCTTGAGATTGTAAAAGCTCATTGACTTTCTTCAATTCTAAAGTTATAACTTCATTAGCTATAACTTTGGCTTGAAGGTGCTTAATGTTGAGCTTCAACTCTGAGATGATAGCTTCATTAGCTATAATTTTAGACTCAAGAGCTTCTTTCTCAACATTTGTCTTGTCTGAAGTTATAGCTGAAGTTGCCATAACTTTAGACTTGAGCTTTTTAGCTTTGGCCTTAAGAAGTTGGTTTTCCTCAGCAATGTCAAGAATTTGTTCTTTAAGATCTTTCAATTCTAGACTCTGCTCATGACAATGATCTAAGGCTTCTTCAAAATACTTAATTAAAGACTTCTTAGATAAATTCTTAACTTGCTTTTTAAGTTCAAGATGACTAACCTCTTCATCATCTTCTGAATCTGGTTCTGAATCTGAGTTGCCAACAAGACACATCTCGGATTCGCTTTCATTGTCACTGTCAGAAATTAGGTCAAGACTGACGTTGCTTAGACACAAGTTGGCGACTTCCTCTTCTTCTGATTCGTCGTCCTCTGTGTCGAGATCTCCCCAGCAATAAGCCATCATTACTTGCTTGAATTCCTTCTTGGTTTTGTCTCGTTGATTTTTGTCTTTGATTTTCTTCCATGTGGGGCAGTCTTTGATCATGTGATCATTATCCCCACATTTGAAGCAACCACGACTTGAAAGAGACCCTTTTGACTCAATTGGCTTCTTGTAAGATTTGTTGGTGTTGTTGTTAAACGTTTTCCCTTGTGGTTTGTTAAAGAACTTTTTCTTAAAACGTCTAGCAAATAACACTGTTTCATCTTCAAGATCCGAATCTTGTCTTTCACTAGATTCGGCCTGTAGAGCCACCTTCTTGCTATTACTATCATTTGCCGCATCTTCATCAAGAGTAATCTCATGAGCCATTAGGGTTCCAAGTAGCTCTTGATAAGATAGGTTAGATAGATCTTTACATTCCTCAATTACCGTCACCTTAGGTCTCCATCGTTTAGATAGACTTCTAAGGATCTTCCTGGCAATTTCCTCGGAGTCAAAAGTTTTTCCAAGATTTTTCAATTCATTAATGATACTGGAGAAGCGAGTAGACATGCTGTCAAGCGATTCATTTTGTTCCATGGAGAACAATTCGTATTTTCGCATAAGTAGAGCTATGCGTTGCTTTTTGACAACAGTTGTCCCCTCATAAGCTAACTCAAGACCATCCCATATTTCCTTGGCAGTAGAACTAGATGAGAAACGATCAAATTCAGTATGGGTCATGCCGTTTTGCAACAGACTAATAGCCTTTGAATTTTTCTCAGCTTTCTTATAATCTGCCTCAACATAGTCATCTTCTTTCTTTTCGATGGAAGTGCCAGTAGCCGTTCCAAGCATGATCTTATTAGGACCATTCTTAATGATTAGCCAACACTCCCAATCGTTACCCTTTATGAAATGGGTCATCATATTTTTCCATAGACTGTAGTTCTTCCCATCGAATACGGGACACTTCAGATGTTTGGAATCCATTAAAATAAAATTAAATGCAGCGGAAAATAAATAAAAATAAAAAGATAAATAGATCAGACTCCTTGCTGTAAGGCAATCAAGAGCACGAGGCTCTGATACCAATTGTAGAGTCTATTGATCGAATACGAAAGAGGGGGGGGTGAATTGAGTATTAAAAACTAGCCCCACTTCTTCGATTTATATGATATGTAATTAATTATTTGATCTTATGAATTAAAATCAACTAATTAATTAATCAAAGTAAGCACAAATAACGAAATAACGAAAAGTAAAGAGATAAGAGAGAGGCACACGATTTTTGAAGTGGTTCAGTTTCACACGTTGAAACCTACGTCCACTATTCTCGATTAATAATTTTTAGTACCTTTCTACGGATTACAAAAATTACCAACCCACTCGTATAATCAACACTATGATTATAACTCAAGGTGAGTATCGCTAAATACTCTATACTATCTTACGCTAATAAGAAAGTACAATATAACTCACACAAATTCCCGTTAAAGAATTGTAAGCTTATAATGATGTACTATTATCCAATAACGTATTTCACTCAAGCGATTGATAATAATTGATGCACGACTCTTTTAAAAACAAACTCTAAAAATAATAAATATTTGCTCAAAGGTTTGCTTTAAAACGATTTTGGAAAATCAACACAAATAAAATATGTAGCCGTGTGAATGTATGTGTATTTCGTGTATCTGTCGTGTCTCTTAAAGAGTAGTATGTGAATGAGTATTTATAGAAGAAGAATCATAGTAGATCTAAAACCCTAGTATAATATTTAATAAAGATACTTATATTATCATAAAATAATATTTGCTAATCTTATAGAAATATCTTTATCTCAAAATATTATTTGGTTTATCTTATAGAAATATATTTATCTTTATATCTCAAAATATTGTTGTAAAGATATAGTAGAATCCTATATTAGGTAAACTAAGGAACCAAACCTATGGAGGCCGGATTCCTATAGCTCACGAAACCCTAGGAGCACGAATCCCTAGGTGGCACAAACTAGGTTTCACGAAACCCTAGATGGCTCAAACACTAGGTGGGCTAATTAGGTTAACAACAAATTGAGATAGAATATATTAGAAACCCTAGGTAGCATGACAACCCATAAGTTGTATTACTAACCAATAGAATCTCATAAATATATTCTCTATTAAAATAATTGATAAATATAAAAATACTCTTTCACTTTTGAAAACATTTCAAAACATTTTATTTCCAAAATCATGCATCAATATTTTATCATTCAAAATCATAGGCTAAAGCTATAACTTTTGAACATAAAATCTCTCGAATGGAATAGTTACCGAATGACGACCTATACTATCTAATCTTCACAAAGATCTTCAGTATACGGATCATCTCTTCATCTTGATCACAAAGACCCTCCATCTCGAGTCTTGTGTAGATTTATGTAGATCTTGTTTGAAGCGATTTTCCTTAAAGTTATGCCTGGTTAGCTATAACTTCCAAGTTCACTTCCAAAGTTATTCCTGAAGTTGGTATAACTTTGTCTCACAGACTTTATCAAAATTATGTCTAACTTTGATCTTTCTTTTCATAATTGTTGCTAGCTATAATAAGACTAAAGCACACAATTACACGCATATGATATATCGAGTGAAACATATTATTACATAAACACATGTCATTATCAAAACTATCAAATTGGTCCAACACCTACCAATTTATCGTTGAAAACATTTTAATGTTCATCCATGCAAATTTCGATCTTAAAAATCAATTTACATTGAAGAGGTCGTACTTCTTCAAGTAAAATTTACCAGGTCACATACCTGACCATCACGCATGGAGTCCATTACGAATCGCATGACTAAGTTTGGACTAGAAACAGTCTTTTATAAGTCACAGATTAGAATTCATCACTATTAAGGAGTGATAAAATTCTGACCTCTTAGGTTTCTTCGAAACAACTACTGAACAAGCAATGAGGAAACGTTTTCCGGACCATATGCTCAGTTTGTGACTCTTGAAGCATTTTCTCCCACTCTGTCTTATCAAGAAATAATCGTATTTTTATTGAAAGACAGCATCACGAGTCACAAACGCTTTGTTCTCGTGGTCAATGTAGGATTATTGAGCACTTTGTTTCTTTCGGATAACTTACAAATTAGGTACGCTACCCACCCATATCGTATATGGAATGAAATCAGACTGTTATAAATGTGCTTTAATATGGTGGGAAAAGAAATAGCAGACTAAAATATTAAGATCCCAAGGTTAGTCAAATGGCTCCGTTTGACTTGACAAAGACAAAACCATATCGTATAAGGTTCTGTTTCTCTATTCAACAACGCCTTATCTCATAATGTGTGTTAGAGAAGTTAACTCGTGAAACTATTTCACAATACTTTTGGTGAAAATCAAAGTCAATACTTAGATATTTCTTTTACGATTTGGTCGTAAGTCCTTGATCTAATACTATTGGTGGTTAACTACTTCACATTGAAGCTCTTTGATTTTTTCAAAGATTTCTCATAGCACCTCATTAAGTAGAATCTAATATAATATCTACTTAAATCGTCAGTAAATAAAGTGAAATAATCATAACCATCTCTGGTTGTGTTTGTTATTGGACCACGCATATTCTTATGTAATAGGGCCAATAACTCACTAGTTCGATTTCCTTTTCAACAAAAAAGGCACGAATTATCTTGCCTTGAATACAAGATTCGCACACACCATAAGATTCAAAATCAAATGTTTTAGATGTGCTACACAATCCAGAATTAAGATTAGATTTGGGTCACCAATTTTGAGCCTTTTTTAATCTATATGACAAGTAATTTCTAATTTAGGTCAAGAATAAGTTACCTTTTATTGGTATGGGATAACCATTGACCAAGTATAAGCATAAATAGATACAACGCTTGTTCCATTCACAAAAGTGAAACACTTGTGTCGTACACTAAAGTGGATACTATATTCTTTATTTAGAGGTCATGTACATAATAACGTTTAGGGTTTTTTGACAACTGCTACCTACTATAACTCATTTTTTACCAATTGCTACCTAAGTAATCTTTATTTAAAAACACCTACCTGATTGCTTGGGTCGGGAACAATTTAGCACCAATGACTAACAAACCTCAAATAGATTTAATCTGAGCCCTTGATTTAAACTCTTAATTTTAAGTTAGTATTTCTAGTACTATTTTGCCCTTATCATCAAGCTTATATCATTTTCACTCACTCTCCATTACTCACTCTATTGCTGAAATCAAATCTTGCAACCCTAATTTTCTCTCTCAATCATTTAAATTGTTTGAGATAAAAGTCGAAACCATTATTCTTGCTTCAATATTTTGTTTTAGTCGTGTATTTTTTTCCTTTTTGTTATTAATTAAGGTTTCTCTTCTCTCTTTTTTCAGTACTGAATCTGTTTTTTTTTTAATTTAGGGTTCCATAGCTATGACGAAGGGGGTTTTTCCTGAAAGAAATATTAAGGCCATCAAATGTGCTTGTGGGGTTCCAGTTGCTTTGTTGAGGTCATGGACACATGACAATCCGGGTCGTAGGTTCCTTAAATGTAAGTTTTCAAACCCAGATTCAAATCGTGGGTGTGGTTATTTTAGTTGGTATGATGAAGTGCAGCAAGAATGGCAGAAGAATACAATAAATCAGTTGATTTTGGAGAAGAATGTTCTCCATTGTGATCTTGTGATGAATAAGTCTAAGGTTGCTCATTTGAAGGAGCAAAACAACATTTAGGGATAGAGAACAAACCTGAAATATGATTGAAAGACCTTTGATAAATCTGGGAATGGTGTAGGAAA
Organism: Heliosperma pusillum; assembly: GCA_022085475.1. NCBI lineage: Eukaryota > Viridiplantae > Streptophyta > Magnoliopsida > Caryophyllales > Caryophyllaceae > Heliosperma > Heliosperma pusillum. Next base: position 13,752 of record JAIUZE010020833.1, read on the forward strand.
GAAAATAGCAGCACAAATTAATTGGGGATAAAATTAGGGTTTTAAAAGTATTAAGGATGAAAGAGAGTGAGAAGGAGTAAGTAAGACAGTATGAAAGAATTAGGAAAGAAGAGGACCAAAAACTAAGGGCAAATTAGTCTTTAAACGCAGCTATTTGAGGTTCGTTAGTCATTGGTGTTAAATTGTTCCCGACCCAAGCAATCAGGTAGGTGTTTTTAAATAAAGATTACTTAGGTAGCAATTGGTAAAAAATGAGTTATAGTAGGTAGCAGTTGTTAAAAACCCTAACATTTATTAAAGTATACCTCTAAATCAAAAACTAGATTGATCACATTATAACTTTTATATGTCTCTATAGAAATAAAACTACAATAGTTCTTCTTCCCTTGTAGGTCGACATTTAATCATGGTTAGTCGTCGCACGAATCATGATTATATGCATTGAATACATTGATGAAAACCATAATGGGTATCTAATACCCTAAACTTGCATTTTAGCAAAATAAATGTCGATCATATAGATATTATGGGTGAAAATAGTACACCCAATTTCTAACTCTTTAGAAAACTTGGGACAGATTCTTTTCTTGTGTCCTACACTGTAAGGATAGAATCATCAAAGGTTGGGTTTGACACCTTGCTTGGGTTTTGACTTTACCATCTAAAATAGACTTGCCTCTTTCCCTCGCCTTGTGCCAACATGGTGCCAACCTACTCTTGAAGCTCGTCATATTCTTAACAATCAAGAATAAAACATATTTCCTAGAGCTCCCACTCACTTTCATGAATCTCTATTTAGACCAATAGATTAGAAATATAATGAAGACTTTTCTTCATTTCATTCATGGTTTTTCTCATTCATGGTTTTACCTTCAAAAGGAAAACCCTTTCATGAAGTGACTACGGTATTTGGTTATTCACGATCGATTTTAAATAAATCGATTAACCTAGTCGTCCCAGCTGATTTGGCCTCTTTTGAGGTAAGCCTCGATAAAGAGCATTATGACGACATACCAAAAATTACAAATATTTTCTTTGGAGCAAAAAGATTGATGTACCACTGTTACAAGAAGATGTCACAAAAATTCAAAACGTTTTTGACTAAGTGTGACTCATTTGTATACTCTTCATAAGAGACATTTGCAATGGTAAATATGAGGATCAAAAAGAAAAATAATCATTTTGTCATTAGCTACGGTGGTTTAAACGGAGATCGCAATCAAAATGCTACCGTATAAAATAATGGAAACCCTTTCCACGATTGAACGGATTTACAAGTTCATAGAAGGATAAAATATTTGTCATTTGCGCGTATAAAATAAATCTCAACGGAAAATAAACATTCATCGCTTAAATATAATTTACTTGTAAAACAATTTTAAACAAGTCACTCATATAATGAGCCCTCACGAAATTATATAAGTGATTCCAAGACCCATATTTAGACAAAAATAGTCATCGCATGCTACCTTTATCTAAAAATGGTAAGTCAATACTTGACTAATTCTACCCTTAGAACTCTTGGTTGACGGATTTCAACTAAATCCATCTCCTAGTCCCAAGATAACGCTTACCATGTTGAGTCCAATCCAATTTTCAGTTGTGATCGTATCACCCTACTTACCCGAGGTAAAAAGGGACCCACGAGCGTGGTAGCCCTAATGAACACATGATTCATAGGTGTTACTAATTGGTAAGGCTAATCTCAAATTTTTAAGTCATGTGAGAGGTCTTGTCAATTTAGTATTAATTCCCTATAAGCGAACTAAGTCGGTGAATTTTTGAATAACTTTGAATTGACAATCGCGAAATAAAGATGCATGTTGGCGATTTTGGCATGAGCGAAAAACATAAAGCAAGCAAATAATAAATCCTAGTATGGCCACCTAGCTAATCTAATTAACTAGATGATTACAAAATCGGAAACCAACTCCTTGGCCCCTTGCCTCTTCATGGAACTTCAAAAAGGCACCGTCTTTTGGAACACCGACTTCGGGAATCTCCGTCTTCATAATAATTAATTACAAAAGGATACAAATAAAATTCCTATTATACATTTGATCTTAAAATGAAATTAAATTATTACAAACGGTGATACGAGATCGCAAATAAAATTACAACCGAATCGGTATTCCCTTACATCACGGGTAATACCGATTAAAATAGTCTAGGACATACTAGGTACAACTTGCATTAAAAATTAAATAAATGACATTCATTCATTCAACAATCACAACATAAATAAAATGCTGTAAAAATCATGCCAAAATCGCCCTTAATACTTATCATGCTCATTATAGCTCGGTTTTATGGATTTTATCGATTTTTAACCATTAAAGATCAATAATCAACACTTAAATCGTATTTAAGCTCAAACTAATTATCTAAACTGATTTAAAACTCAAAATTAGTCCCCACTAACTTTTTTTGTATTTAATTAGTTCCAATTGATCGTATTTGCTAAATATAGAGGTTTAATCATAACATTTATGAAATAAACCCAAAATAAAATATAAAAGTCATAAAAACTTGAAAACAAAAATTTAGTACATTCTGGAACATTTTCAGGAACTATAAAAACCATAAAAATTTTCCCAAAAATTTTGAATAAATTTTATGAACAAATAACTTAGTATTCAACGGTTTTATCAAATAAAAACCTTTAAATATAGTAAAATAGTGAAAAAAATTACAAAATTTCACCAAGATGATATAAATTAGATTATAAAATGTAACAAAAAATTTCAAGACCATAAAAGAACGTTTCAATTTTATGATCATAATAATCTCACTTTATTCACTTTTATCTCATAAAAATCAATAATCATGCAAAACTTAATTAAAAGTCACGAAAGTTTACATACAGTATGTACAACATGAATGTGAGATCATATAAAAATTTCATGTCTAGAATCAACATGCAACTATTTTTAGTTAACTTTGAACATAAAACATGCATATTAACATGATTTAAAGGCCATAAATCAAAATAAATAGCAAATCAATCCCTAAAATCACCTAATTTGACCACAACCATTTTGATGTCAGTAGGTATGCATGCAAATCAAAAATTTCGTGCAAACCAATTTTTAACACAAATTTTCAATTTTACCCAAGTTATCGTATAACTCGATTTTAATGCTTAAAATCGACATGCATGTAACAATTGAGCTCTGATACCACATGAAAGTCCTAGACCTCTAATTAGACTCCTATAATTAGTTCATAAAATTACCTTAACTTAATGATTTAGGATCTAGTTATCATGCATGCAAATGTAGAAGCATAAAATAAAAGATAAGACGAAAATATCCTTACATTGGGAATTTTTGGTTCAATATGGGCACAATAAGAACTCCTTCTTATTGTTCTTGAGCATGAAATTAAAGGATGATCCTCCATAAAACAACCTCCAAAGTAGAAGGTCTCCTTCTTGTTGCACCCAAGTAGGGATGGCAGTGGGTCCAAGACCCGACCCAAACCCGCCGGGTCGGACCCTAATGGGTCGGGTATGGGTCTTAATTTTCAAGACCCGAACGGGTAAGGGTCGGGTATGGGTCTTGGATAATATTTTTGGGTCCGGGTCCGGGTTTGTTTTGTAGGACCCGGACCCGACCCGTATAATTTAAAAAAAAAAAAAAAAACCTAAATCTATCAAATTAACGCAGCCACACCAGCCACACAAATACACAATTCACAAATATACAAACACACAAACACAATACACAACTACACAACAACTCTAAACCTAAATCCCCAACTACTCACCTACCTCTAATCTAGCCTGACAACAGCCGCCGCCGACGGACGACGACGACAGATGACGGACGACGGACGACGACAGCACACGCAAAAGTAGCAGCAACAACAGCAAGTTCGTCGATAGGTAAATCTCTCATTTTTTTTTACGGTTTTTGTTTCTTTTTTTAATCCTTTAATTACTTTGATATTTTCTACTTAATGACTCTAAACTGATTTGTTGTTCGTCGACGGGTTTTGTTTCTCATTTGTTATGCTTTTAGATGGGCATCACACGAATTGAATTGAATTGAATTATATGTTTACATATCAGACGATTATTACTTTCAGACGGACAAACACGGGTTTTGTTTCTCATAAGTGTGGTAAGGAGTTCAAATTGTCAATTTCACAAGTGCTTTCTCAACTAGACCCGCGGGTAGACCCGACCCGGACCCGGACCCGTTGGGTATGGGTATGGGTCCAATTATTTTGGACCCTTTAGGGTATGGGTCGCGTATGGGTCCAAGGTACGGGGCACGGGTCCGGGTCCGGGTCCGGGTCCTACTGGACCCGACCCGGACCCGACCCGTTGCCATCCCTACACCCAAGATTAAACCCAAATAATCTTAACTTATTATTAACTAGATAATAAGTAAGACATTATATTACTAATATTATTGTATTACTACACTAGTAGTAAGACATGAATATTAGTGTTTATGAGAGTTTAGAGAGAAGTTGAGGATTTTAGAGAGATATCTAAAACAAGTGAAAATGAATGAGCAAAATGAAATGAACAACCAAGTGCACTATATAAGGGCACTTGGCCGGTCATGGCATCACCAAATTGGTGATTAATTTGCTTATTATATTCTCATGCAAATGACTTGAGTGTAAGTAAGAAAATGATAATGATCATGTGTCATAACATGTCATAATCACTTGGTGGAGTGTGGAATTGGTAGAGTAAAATCACTAGTGATTTTGTCTACACAAAACCGGTGCACATGAGTCCACAATGGACCATTTTGATTTTTGATATTTGTCCCACAAATACTTATAATCACATTTTTAATTATCTTGTATAATTATATGTTAATTTGATCATATAACAATTATACGACACAAATTAACAAACAATATGTACTTAACTTTTAAGTGATATTTTACCATTATATCAATATATAATGGATCCCACAATGCCTAGTTAATTTATTTTACAACTCCTTGTAAGTATAATTAACTAATTACCTCTACATCAAAATATATGCATTACCTCAACTAATTTAATGAATTAACGATTAATCACTAAATTAAATCTTATTTAATCGTATTAAAATAAGACGTAAAATTTATTCAGTCAGTTATCGTATAATTGACTAATAAACTTAAGTGAAATGAGTTCCTA
>JAIUZE010020834.1:0-20627 GCA_022085475.1 Heliosperma pusillum
TAACATGCATTTTATGAGTGAAAAGTTAACTAAAAATAGTTGCATGTTGATTCTGGCCATGAAATTTGAATATGATCTCACATGCATGTCTTACATATTGTATGTAAAATTTCGTGACTTTTACTTATGTATTGCATGTTTATTGATTTTTATACGATAAAAGTCGATAATATGAGATTATAATGTTCATAAAACTTAAACGTCCATTTCTGGTCTTGAAAATTTTTTGTACATTTTACATTCTGATTTTGATACTCTTGGTGAAAGTTCATAATTTTTTTCACTGTTTTACTATATCTAATGTTTTTATTTGATAAAACCATTAAATACAAAGCTATTTGTTCATAAAATTAATTTAAATTTTTGAGCAAATGTTTTTTATTTTTATAGTTCCTGGAATTGTTCCAGAATGTACAAAAATTTTGGTTTCAAATTTTATGATGTTTATATTTTATTTTGGTTTTATTTCATAATTGTTATGATTAAACCGTAATATTTAGCAAATGAAATCAAATCGATCTAATTAATGACCAACAAAATTAGTAGTGACTAATTTTGAGTTATAAATCATTTTAATTAATTAGTTTGAATTTAAATGAGATTTAAAAGTTGATGATGATTTTTAATGGTTAAAAATCAATAAATCCCGGAAGAAATCGAGCTACAATGAGCATGAATTGAACTTAGGACGATTTTGGCATGAATTTTGCAGCAATTTATTTTATTTATAGTTGAATGAATGAATGTCATTTATTTAATAATTTATGCAAAGTTTGTACCTAGTATGGCCTAGTTAATTTTTAATCGTTATTACCCGTAATGTAAGGGAATAACGGTTTGGTTGTAATTTTATTGCGATCTCGTATCGCCGGTCTGTATAATTTAATAATTTTATTTTATAGAATAAATGTATAATAGGAATTTGTATATTTGTATATTTGTAATTATTTTTATCAAGACCGGTGACTCCCTCAAGACGGTGCCATTTTGGAAGGTGTTCCAAGTGAAGAGGCAAGGGACCAAGGAGTTGGTTTTCGAATTTGAAACTATCTAGTTAATTTTGAATTAGCTAGGTGGCCATACTAGGATTTTATTGTTGCTTGGTTGCTTGCTTTATTTTCGCTCGTGCCAAAATCGTCACACATGCATTTTATTTACGTTATTGTCAATTCAACGTTATTCACAATTCACCGACTTAGTTCGCTTATAGGGAATTAATAACAAAATTGACAAGACCTCTCACATAACTTAAAAATTTGAGATTTAGCCTTACCAATTAGTAACACCTATGAACCCCGTGTTCATTAGGGCTACCACGCTCGTGGGTCCCTTTTTACCTAGGGTAATAGGGTGATGAGATCAACAAGCCAAAAATGGATGGACTCAAGAGGAATAAGCGTTATCTTGGACTAGGAAGGGATTTAGTTGACATCCGCAACCCAAGAGTTCTAAGTGTAGAATTAGTAAGCATTGGACTTACAGTGAGATAAAGGTAGCCCAATGCGATGACTATTTTTGTCTAAAGATGGGTCTTGGAATCACTTATATAATTTCGTGAGGGGTCATTATATGAGTGACTTGTTAAAATTGTTTTACAAGTGAATTATATATAAGCAATGAATGTTTATTTTCCGTTGATATTTATTTTATTCGCGCAATGACAATTATTTTTCTTCTATGAACTTATAAATCCGTTAAATCGTGGAAAAGGTTTCCATTATTTTATACGGTAGTATATTGATTGCGATCTTCGTTTAAACCACCGTAGCTAAAGACAAAATGAATTTTATCTTTTGATCCTCATATTCACCGTTGCAAATGTCTCTTATGAAGAGTAAATGAATAAGTCACACTTGTCAAAAGCGTTTTTGAATATTTTGTGACGCCTTCTTATAACAATGGCACATCAAATTTTTGCTCCAAAGAAAATATTTGTATTTTGGTATGTCGTCATAATGCTCCTTATCGAGGCTTACCTCAAAAGAGGCCAAATCAGTTGGGATGACTAGGTTAATCGATTTATTTGAAATCGTGAACAACCAAATACCGTAGTCACTTCATGAAAAGTTTATCCTTTTTGAAGGTAAAACCATGAATGAAATGAAGAATAGTCTTCACAATAATTCCAATATACTTGTCTAAGTAGAGATTCATGAAAGTGAGTGGGAGCACTAAGAATGATGTTTATATTCTTAATGGTTAAGACGAGGTTCAAGAGTAGGTTGGCTCGACTTTGACACAAGGCAAGGGATAAAGGCAAGACTATTTTGAATAGTAAAGTCAAAACCCAAGCAAGGTGTCGAACCCAACTTTTGACGATTCTATTTTACAGTGTAGGACACAAGAAAAGAATCTGCCCCAAGTTTTCTAAAAGGTTAGAAATTGGGTGTATTTTTTCACCCATAATATCTATATGATCGACATTTATTTTGCTAAAATGCAAGTTTTGGGTATCAGATACCCATTATGGTTTTTATCAATGTATTCAATGCATATAATAATGATTCGTGCGACGACTAACCATGATTAAATGTCGACCTACAAGGGAAATATAACTATTGTAGTTCTATTTTCATAGAGACATATAAAAGTTATAATGTGATCAATCTAGTCTTGAATTTAGAGGTATACATTAAAAAACGTTATTATGTACATGACCTCTAAATAAAGAATATAGTATCCACTTTTGTGTACGACACAAGTGTTTCACTTTCGTGAATAGAACAAACGTTGTATCTTTTTATGCCTATACTTGGTCAATGGTTATCTCATACCAATCAAAGGTAATTATATTCTTGACCTAAACTAGTAATTACTTGTCATATAGATTGAAAAAGGCTCAAAATTGGTGACCTATGTCTAATCTTAACTCTGGATTGTGTAGCACATTAAGAGGCTAGTATTAACAACTATCCCTAACCCATCTGATTTTGAATCTTATGGTGTGTGCGAATCTTGCATTCAAGGCAAGATGATTCGTGCCCTTTTGTTGAAAAGGAAATCGAACTAGTAATTTATTGGCCCCATTACACAAGAATACGTGTGGTCCAATAACAAACACAACCAGAGATGGTAATGATTACTTCACTTGATTTACCGACGATTTAAGTAGATATTATGTTTGATTCTACTTAATGAGGTGCTAAGAGAAATCTTTGAAAGTTCAAAGAGCTTCAATGAGAAGTAGTTAACCACTAGAGCATTAGATCAAGGACTTACGACTAAATCGTAACCATATATATCTAAGTATTGACTTTGATTTTCACCAAAAGTATTGTGAAATGATTTCACAAGTTAACTTCTCTAAAACACATTATTAGATAAGGTGGTGTTGAATAGAGAAACAGAACCTTATACGATATTGTTTTGTCTTTATCAAAGTCAAAATGAGCCATTTGACTAACCTTAGGATCTTAATATTTTTGTCTGCTTTTTCTTTTCCCACCATATTAAAACACATTTAAAACAGTCTGATTTCATTCCATATACGATATGGGTAGGTAGCGTACCTAATTGATAAGTTATTTGAATGAAACAAGTGCTCAATAATCCCACATTGACCACGAGAACAAAGCGTTTGGGACTCGTGATGCTGTCTTTCAATAAAAATACGATTATTTTCTTGATAAGACGAGAGTGGGCGAAAATGTTCAAGAGCCACAAAACTGGAGCATATGGTACGAAACAAGTTTTCCTCATTGCTTGTTCAGTAGTTGTTTCTTCGGAACATAGGAGGTCAGGTGGAATTTTATCGCTCCTTTATAGTGATGAATTCTAATATGCGACTTATAAAAGACTGTTTTTAGTCCCAACTTCTTGATATGGCTTAGAGTCATACGATTCGTAATGGACTCCATGCATGATGGTCAGGTATGTGACCTGGTAAATGTTACTTGAAGAAGTACGACCTCTTCAATGTAAATTGATTTTTAAAGATCGAAATTTGCATGGATGAACATTAAAATGTTTTCAAAGATAACTTGGTAGGCAAAGAGTTTTGCACCAACCTTAATTCTTTGATCCATTCAAATATACTTAGCGATTACAGCATATCATAATAGTATGATGTCAATTGGACCTCAAGAACCACCTTCTTGAATACGATTCTAGAAGAGGTAGTATATTTTATATTCACATGTGGGTTCGTAGATCCTAACTATCCTAAGTTAATTTGCAAGCTTAAGAGGATGTCTTAAGTAAGCACTAAAGAGTTGGAATTAGTGTGTCAATCATGTCATAAAATATTTCTCGATATCTCGAGTAATTATGTTTATACATGAAGTTTAGTGGGAGTAATATGATTTTCACCAGTCTTATATATGGAGACATATTAATCATTTTAGATGATGAAAGATTTTGGAGAAGTAGAATACATCTGGATTTATGGAGATAAATCTAAAAGGATATTAGCATTGAGTCAAAATTGTTATATTGATAAGATCTTTGACTAGTTCAAGAAAGTTGAACACATAATAATTGATTCCTTTTGCTTCCGCTGCGGGATTAATTAAATACGCTGTGATGTATACTCAAATCCGACATTTCGCATGCTTTGAGTATGACGAATCATTTGCAATTAAATCCAAGTGAGAGTCATTTGATAGCCATAAAGAACATCCTTAAGTACTTGCGAAGGACTAAAGATATGTTTCATATGTTTGGAGTTTATAGTGAGTTGTGTGTAAGAGTTTACACAGACTTCAGTTTCCAAAATGATCAAAGTGATTTGAAATCACGAACTGGCTGTGTTTCATAGAAGATTTATCTGTTGGAAGAGTTCCAAACAGAAAATACTATTGAAAAGGTTCCAAGTAGGAGTGACATTTTCAAATATAAAGTAATTGTATCCGCTGGAAGTGTTCCAGGCAGTTTATCATTGCGGGATTGTAACAACGGAAAAATTGAGTACATTGCGTCTATGATTGATGCGATTATGGAAAGTAGCTTGGATTCGATCAGGATTGGAGGGACTAGAAATAGTTCATTATTAGCGTATCTCACCATCCCATTATACTGGAAAACCAGTGGGGCTAACTAGGCCATTAGAGTCCCAAGTCTAGTTCAAACCTAGACACGTACTCAGAAAGGTTCTATGTAATATGAGATTACGTAGAAAAAAAGAAAAATGCAATCAGAACCGATGGGAAGATCAAGTAATTGCTAATCCATTAGCCAGCATTTTGCAGGTGAAATGATAGTCATGTCAGTTCAATGGGGATTGAAATATGTACCTGAATTGATAGAGATTATGAGAGATGAAATTATTGATAGCGTATCAATTTTCCAAATATTTAATAATCGCATTCATTGTTAGAGTTTCATTAAAAACTCCTTTATTTAGTTTGACTAAATTTTAATACTTTGTTTATCCGAATTGGTTGAAAAAAAGGTTGAACCCAATTCAAGTGAACAGGATGAACTTAGTATTTTGTCCCTAGTCACTCAATGAGGTGACGTCTCGAAATGACTAGATTGTAAGTCGATCGATGGTTGGTTCAGCACCATGGGGTCATGGAGATGACTGGTCGTTTACATAGACAGATTGTATGACACTCTGTCGGACAGTGACATTGTAGAGACCCTTAAATCAATTATTTGATGCCTGGTCGTGGCAGGGTCTTCTATCTTATTTCTATAAGTCGATTCTTTTGACTGGCGACCGTCTATCTGAGTCGGTGCAGTTTCCGATTGGTTTTGGTTGATGTTCTAGGTCGTGCCGTAAAAGGAGGCCGATGGACTTCTTCTGGATCATGGTGATCTGGATTATACAGAGTAGATGGATCAACGGGAATTGTCCACCCACGTTGGGTAAAAAAACATCTTTAGGCCACGAGGAGAAGTACTGTAAAATGCGTGGCCACGATCGGAAAAAGAGCTATGGTAGATTTTCCGGTCAGACAGTTACTCTCCCTATCGAGAAAACCACTCGAGATATTGTCAATCGCAAGTGCGACCTGGAAGACACCTTGCGTTGAGTGGGAGATGTGATAAAGAGACAAGAGAATCGGTGACGCACACTTGTGTCAGACAAGTGGGAGATTGTTTGAGTAGGTGTCCTCCACAATAGTGCGCCACATAATAAATCTTATTATGGAATATAATTGGGATATTTATTGACTATATATATGATTAGTCAGTTGATTAACGTAAATCAATAACGGTTGGCTGACTAGAGTTTGACGTTATTGTCGTTTGACGGCGGTGATCAACTGATCCCTTTCGGTCACACCTAAGGATGAAATCCAAATAGTTTACTAATTATTTGTATACGATACAGTTAATTAGTACATTACATATATTTGATATGTACGAGAGTGAATTATTAGAAATTGAGTTAAGAACTCAAATTCGATTAAACTTATTTTTCAATTATGCGATAATTGACTAATAAATTTATATCTTATTTTAATACGATTAAATAAGATTTAACTTAGTAATTAATCGTTAAATTACTAAATTAGTTGAGGTTTTGAGATAGAGGTAAGTAGTTAATTATATTTACAAGGAGTTGTAAAATAAATTAACTAAGCATTGTGGGACCCATTATATATTGATATAATGGTAAAATATTACTTAAAATGTTAAGTACATAATATTTGTTTAATTGAGTCATATAATTGTTATATGATCAAATTAACACTTAATTATACAAGATAATTAACCATATGATCAATAAGTATTTGTGAGACAAATAACAAAAATCAATATGGACCAAACTAGGCCATGATGGCCGGTTACATAGTAGTTAGATGGTGATGATTGTTGTTCTTGTTGTAACTCTTTAGTTAGCATTTGAAAGTGACATAACAAGTAGAAAACAATCATCATCTTTTGTACAACACTCCACTCTAATGCATGTGATCAAATTGAGCAAAATAAGAGTCCAATATTGGACTACATGATCCGGCCAAATGGCTCTTATAATGAGCAATTGGTGTTCATTTTTCATGACTTGATTTTGGTGCAATTTGTTTACTTCTCTCTAAAATTCTTCCTCTCACTAAATACTCTCATATACTAATATTTCCTAAGTATTACTAGTGTAGTAATATAGTCTAATATTAGTAGTATATCATCTATCTTATTATCTAGTTAATAATAAGGGTAGATTATTTGGTGTCATCTTGGTGCAACTTGAAGGAGGTCTTCTACTTTGGAGATTTCTTGTTCATCCATATTATTAGATCAAGAACAACAAGAAGGAGTTCTTGTTGTGCCCTTATATTTTCCATATCAATGTGAGGAAATTTCTTCTCTTATATAAATGTCTTTATATTTGCATGCATGTTACATAGATCATTAAATACTAAATTAACAAGTAATTTAGCAACTAATTAGAGGAGTCTAATTAAGGTCTATGGACTTTCATGTTTTGCTAGCATAGTAGATAGGATTAAGAACCTTGTCCTTCCTTTGTCCTAGCACGGCACCTACCGCATAGTCACTAGCATCACACATGAGCTCAAATGGTAAGTTCCAATCTGGTGACTGGATGATAGGTGCGCAAATCAAAGTGTTCTTGATCCTAGTAAAAGACTCAAGACAATCATTAGTAAACACAAAGGGAGCATCTTTTAAAAGAAGCTCCGTAAGGGGTTTGGCAATCTTAGAGAAATCTTAAATAAAACGGCGGTAGAAACCCGCATGGCCTAAGAAACTCCTTACTCCTTTGACATTTACCGGTGGGGGTAGTTGTTCAACAACTTGGACCTTAGCACGATCCACTTCAATTCCTCTTTCTGAGACAATATGACCAAGTACCACCCCTTCATTGACCATGAAGTGGCACTTTGCCCAATTCAATACTAAGTAAACCTCTAGATGGATTCTATACATACAAAACTCGGGGCTAATGCCGTTTAAATCATCTAGTTTATAGCCAATAGCTTTCTTGTGAGATTTTAAAACATGAAGCAATGAAGACAATTGACTCTCACTCAAATTAGCACCAACATTTACCGGACACATTCCCTCATCTTCTAAAAAAGCATACTTCAAATTAGAGGGGAGAGGTTTAAGTTCGGGTTTTTGTACCTCAATGTCTTGAGGTGTAGAAACCAATCCTACAAAGTGTGAGCTCTCCTCCAATGATAATTCTTCTCCATCCAATTCATTCTCCAAAGCATCCATCTCCTCATCCCAATCTCATGATCACCTGCAAATGATTATAATAGCAAGAGTGCCTCCAAAGGGTCTTTAACCAAAGACCGAGAGATAGAGTCATCTATAACAATGTCAAAAACATCCAAAACATCAATATAAAAGCAAGACTCTTCTAACATTGGACTCTTCATGGCATTATTCAAATTGTATGTGACCTTATCGTCATCCACTTCCAATGTAATCTTACCATTCCTGACATCAATTACCGCACCCGCGGTATGTAAAAAGGGTCTTCCCAAAATGATTGGGATTTGGGCATCTTTGGCCATGTCAAGAACAATACAATCAACCGGAATAAAAAAAATTACCAACTTTGACAGGAACATCCTCCAAAACTCCCAAAGACCGTTTTATAGAACGATCCGTCATTTGCAATGTGACACTAGTACATTTCAAGACTCCCATATTAAGCTTAGCACAAATAGAGTAAGGTATGACACTTACACTAGCACCTAAATCACATAAAGCTTTATCAATTTGATCGGTACCAATTGTGCAAGGAATGGAAAAACTATCGGGATCTTTTAACTTAGGAGGGGACTTATTTTGCAAAAGAGCACTACACTCAGCGGTGAAGGCTATAGTTTCGACTTCTTCAAAAGTCCTCTTCTTAGTTAAAATGTCTTTCATGCACAAATAGAGTAAGGTATGACACTTACACTAGCATCTAAATCACATAAGGCTTTATCAATTTGATCGGTACCAATTGTGCAAGGAATGGAAAAACTATCATGATCTTTTTAGGAGGGGACTTATTTTGCAAACGAGCACTACACTCAGCGGTGAAGGCTATAGTTTCGACTTCTTCAAAAGTCCTCTTCTTAGTTAAATTGTCTTTTATGAACTTAGTGTAAGATGGAATTTGAGTGATTAATTCGGTAAAAGGAACAGTTACCTGGAGGTTCTTCACAACTTCCATAAATTTACCGAATTGAGTGTTCTTGTGATGCTTTGCTAATCTATGAGGAAAAGGCACTTTGACTTTTTCCGGCTCCTTTATCTCAACATCCTTATTTGGTGGAGCATCCTCCACATCCTTGACTTGCTCAACCACAATGGGATCATCCACCTTCTTTGGCATAACCTCATCTGTCTTACCACTTGGGGAAACCTCCAACTCAACAAGCACCTCCTCATTGTCTTTGGGAATGGGTGGCTCATCATACTTCGTACCACTTCTCAAGGTGATTGCATTGAGAGTATCAAGTGGTTGCACACCTTGAGGTGGTAATTGACTCGTACTTCTTTGAAAGCTAGAAGCGGCTACTTGAGCCATTGGTTGTTCTAGAATTTTGATTGCGGCACCATGACTTTGATCATTCTTTTGAAGTTGAGCCAACATTTCCGTTTGGGTCTTAGCCAATTGCACTACCAAGAACTCAAGTTTGCGATCTTGGTTGTTTTGTTGGACATTTTGGGGTGGTGGAACTTGGTTTGGTTTGGAGTTTTGTATTGGTGGTCCTTGTTGGTAGTTTTGATTTTGATACCCCGGTGGAAAATTGAACCTTTGTAGTGGGACATAGGCATTTTGTTGAGCTTGAAGCACAAAATTTTGTTGGGGTTGAGGATTTAGCACATTGTTGCTTTTTTAAGACACGTTTGGGTGCAATTTTGTGTTTGGGTTGTAAGTATTGGAAAAGGTACCCGGTAGATAAGAACTTTGTTTAAAAGCTTGAAAAGCACATACCTCCTCCATAGTAGCTTGGCATAGATTTGAGAAATGACCCTCACCTCCACAACTTTCACAGACAACAATTTGGCTAGTAGAAGACACGACATTGAGTTGATGAACCGCCTGTTAAGCCTCCAACTTTTCTTGAAGCAAAAGGATTTGATTTTTCAAAATGCTAGTGTCAGAAACTTCCTCTCCTCCATGGATGGGTGCACTCCGAGAATTGACATATTGGGCATCGTGGATCGCCATGGATTAAATCGTGGCATGAGCAATATCCGTGTCAATTTCTTGAAACCGCCCATTGTTAGCGGAATCAAGAATTCTTCGGGACTCGACACAACACCCATTGCAGAATGTTATGGCAAGGAACCAAGCATCCAACCCATGATTTGGACATTGCCTTTGGCGCTCCTTGTACCTCTCCCAAGCTTCATATAAGCTCTCAAGAGCTTGTTGACGAAATCCCATGATTTGGCTCCTCAAAGTTTGAGTTTTTTCGGGTGGAAAAAACTTTTGATAGAAAGCAAGAGCCAATGTCTCCCAATTTGTCACTCCCATGGTGATACGATCAAGGCTATTAATCCAAAGTTTTTCCTTTCCCTTCAAAGAGAAAGGGAAAGGTATTTCCCTAATTTGGGCTTGAGTGACACTTGTTTGGCGAATCATGGAGCAATAGTCACAAAAGTTTTGCACATGAAAATTGGGATCCTCCAAAGGACTTCCCCCAAATTGCTTCCTCTCCACAAGGGTAATGAAAGCTGGTTTGATCTCGAATTCCGGGGCGGTAATTTGAGTGGTGGTGATACCGGCAGAAAGCATAGTCGCGGTGGGCTTGGGATGATGGGAAAGTTTCACCATATTCTTTGTTGGTGAAGGTGGTGGTGATGATGATGAACTAGAAACCTCCTCCTTTTCAAGATTTTCCAGATCGTCTATGTAAGACTTTCTGGCACATTCAACTTGTACGGGAGAAGCGGGTTCTTTTACTTCTTTCCAAAAGCGTCGTCTTCTACGAAAGGTTTTCTCGGGCTCGTAATCCGGTGAAAGTAATTATTCCTCACGAGAAGACCTGGGCATAAGGCAACAATATTCAAGGAAATTGTAAGTACGGTCTCAAGGAACAAGTTTTCCTAAAGACAAGAGAGAAAAATGATAGAAGTCTACAAATCAAAAACGAAATAAAACTGTTTCCCCGGCAACGGCGCAAAATTTGATAGGCTATGTCGCACACCTAATCTAAGATAAATTTTCCTAGACACAAATTAATGTAGTACGAGGGGTCGAATACAAGGAGACAGGAATTTCGCTATGAAATGCTATGAATAGACTACTATCAAAGTCGGTTTAATAGTTGGTTTAGTTTTGATGTTTAGCTAAAAATGATGTAAATTAAATAATATTAAAAGAGTCTAAGGGAGTCGGGTCACTCATGAAAGTCCTAGACCTCTAATTAGACTCCTCTAATTAGTTCATTAAATTACATTAACTTAATGATTTAGGATCTAGTTATCATGTGGGCACAATAAGAACTCCTTCTTATTGTTCTTGAGCATGAAATTAATGGATGAATTCACTACTACAAGAACAGGCTATGACAACTGTTAAAAACCGTTGTAATATTAAAAAGCGGACGTTGTTAAAGCCTCCGTTGTTAAAGGTTTTAACAACGGTTCCAATTTAATGAAAATACCGTTGTGAATAGTTTTAACAACGGTACAAAGTCGTTGTTATTACTAGATAACTGTTGTTAAAACGTGTGTCTAATTATGGTGGGAAAGATACGAGAACGGTTCTATTAAATGAAACCGTTGTAAAAGGTAAGATTAGTTTTGGTGGGAAATATTATAACAACGCTATTGTTTTTTAAACCCGTTGTGAATAGTTTTTACAACGGTACAAAGTCGTTGTTATTACTAGATAACTGTTGTTAAAACGTGTGACTAATTATGGTGGGAAAGATACGAGAACGGTTCTATTAAATAAAACCGTTGTGAAAGGTAAGATTAGTTTTGGTGGGAAATATTATAACAACGCTATTGGTTTTTAAACCCGTTGTGAATATAGTTAATTACAACGGAGTATAATATATAAGCCGTTGTGGAAAGTTTTAATAACAACAGGTATTTTAGAATATACCGTTGTTAAAGGTATGATAAGTTTTGGTGGGAATTATGTTACAACGCTTTTAATGAATTTTGAAAAACCGTTGTTATTATTTTTATTATTGTTTTTGAAAAAATTGTAATTTGTTCCCCTGCCACCAGTGAAAATCCTGCATAAATCAGCAGCAGTAGCAGCAGCACGCATAAACCAATTTCAGAAGCAGCAAAATGATATATCTATATATAAATCAGAGCAATTCATGTACAGCAGCAGCAAAATGATATATACAACCAAAATGATCTCTTTCAGAGCAATTCATACTTACAACTTGCTCTAATTAATGACTTCTACAAATTAAAGTTCCCTATCTGCTTCCAAAATAATCTAAGTTTCATTTATTCTTTCTTAACATAATGTTCAAGGACGTATTTGCCCCACAAGTCCCTTACCTCGTCTATATTGTGCTTAGTGTACTCAGGGACATGTGGCGTGTTGATTAAATACTGCGGATAAAACAAAAAAAAGACATCGATCAGTAGGGTAACAACAGTATAGGCATACATAATTAGCAACATCGATCATATATATATAGCAGAAAAGATATCAGCTCTAATGAAAAAAAGTAAATAATAGCTACATTAAACTACTAACTCTTTCTGGAATGCTGATATATCTTCGCCTAATAATCTCCAACATGAAACGACAAACGTAGTATCCACATTGGATGCTATCCGGCTGTTTAGGGACCTATTATTATATAATAAACGAAGAGACGAGAAGGCAATTACCAATTAGTTTAATGCGTAATTAAAAAAGACAGATGTATATGCGTAATTATTAGTTTAATGCACTTAATTATTAAGGTATTGTATTTGCGCGTACGTACCCCTGTTATCGTAATAAAAGTAGGGCCATCATCAGAATATTCTGTCGGTTGATCGCCGGTTGCTCCTTTCTTCTCAAATGCCCTTTAAAAAAGGAAAGAGGCCGAAAGTCACATAAACTTACTTAATAATAATAAATGAAACTTAATATTATGTGCCAAATCATCATCAGTATTATAAACTTACTTAATAATCAACTTCTTAAAGGTCTCGGATGGTTGTCCATGCAAAGAGTCCAACCAAAATACTTTCTTTTTGTCCGGATTGATCGCTGCTAGCACCCAATGTCTCCTAGAGTTCGAGAGACACATCATTATTAACAAGCACAACATGCATCATAACCAAACATATAAAAATTCAATTGTATTTGGAATCGTAATATTAATTATATATTACCCGAGTTCATTATAAGGGGCAAAAATGAGCTTATTGTTTTTCGCCAATTCCCCAGCAATATAATTTACACGTTCTTCATACGAAAACATCTCGATATGCATAGATAAAACATTTGGGCACATGAATCCGTATTGAGGAAGTGGATTATTGGTCTCGGGGATCACAACCGAGTTCAAGTACCTACATGACGGTTTTAATTCCGATATTAAAAACACTATATCTTAGTCAGAATATTAGAATACTGCATGATTTAATTTATTAAGAAACTTACTTCATCCAAACATATAGGTGTTGGACATCAATCTCGTCAAGGCCAGCCCAAACGGCTAGAATATCCCAATCCAGCATTGCTTGGCGTTCTACCCCTACAATATCATTCTCGAGCGGAATAATTATTAATTGCTCGCATGCTATGCGTCTCTCAGCCTCCTTATAAAGCTCCAGCATCGCCACCGTTCGTACTTTTTCCATGTAAACGTTCCCATGATATTTAGTTTGTGATAGACTCCTGACCTCTTTCAGCTTGGGGAAATGATGCGGTGTACATGTGCTACCTTTCACAACCTACATGATATGTGGCTAACTAAATTAAGTTGCTCTTTCAATGATGAGGCGATAGTAGAATTTAAAATATAAAGAGAGTTGATTAAATACCTCATCAAGTTGTTGTATTGACGAGGTAGTAGAAAGATTATTGTCTATCGAGTTAGACTTATCCATGTTTTTTGTTACCTACAAAACAAAAATAAAACATATAATTTTCACTATTTATGAAGGTGATGAACAAAGACAAAAGGCGGGTTAAATTAGATGTATTTTTCTAACCCCGGCTACATTCTGTTGAATTTTACGATCACGAGCCAGGTAAATGTGGCTTTCAGGCCATTGGACAAAACCGTTAACCGCATCTGCCAGAACTTGAAGGTCGTCGCGGACTGGGACGGGCAGTTTACGGGTTCCATAGCCCTTCGCGACTCCCGTTATCCCCACTTTTGAATGCTTCGGCAAGAGTGGTTCGCCATGAACCAAGATGGTTTCCGCTGAGTCCTTGGGCTTTGGGTATACGAAACCCCGGGCAACAATCACATCCTCTTTGAATGAAGGGTCGGCGAGAAGAACAAATACCCGTTGTTTTGTGGCCTGAAGAATACACATTATTTACTAAATACCAAAATATAATAGATATCATAAATGATCTATATTGAGTATATAATGTAACGTTAGTTACAAGTATTTATTGTTGGTGGGTAGGCTATTATACTTGAACATGTCCAGACCAGATTTAGCACTGACAGCATATACTAACTTCTTATATTCTACATCCCTCCTTATTGTCACCCGTCTTCTCAGCCGGCTCCTCAAGTTGCGTCCCCTTTTCAGAGTTATTTACCTTATAAAATTAATTAACCAATCAAAGGCATGCAATGGCTGCTGGAAAGAACAAATGCAGATGTTCAAAATGGTTAAGTCGTATTTACCTTATCGGCTTGAGGTATCAAAACCTCAGCAGCATTAGGTACCTCACCCGTCTCCTCAAGTTGCGTCCCCTTTTCCGACGCATTTACCTAATAAAATAAACCAATCAAAGGCATGGCTGCTAGAAAGAACAAATGCAGAAAAAAAAATCATATTTACCTTATCGGCTTGAGGTATTAAAACCTCGACAGCAGTAGGGACCTCACCCATCTTCACTACTACAAAATGGGTCTATTGCAATACGTCAAAAATGTTGCATATTATCTCTTAAATGTTGCTTTATGGTTTAAGCAACAGTTTTAAGTATGCTGCTTAAAGTCTCGTTGCAATAGCTCATTGTAACATTTTTTGCAACGTTTTCTACTCAAATGCAACATTTTTTAAAAATGTTGCACATGTTTTCTTTATGCAACACTTATTTTGAGAAGTTATTGTAACACTTTAAAATTTAAAATGCAACACTTTATTTGTCATTCCCTCCAAAATTTAGCAACAATTATTTCAGCCATAGCAACACTTTTTTTCGAATGAGAAATAACGGCAACATTATTTTGGTTGTAATGCAACACTTCTGATTTTATCAAATGCAACCCCATTTTGGACCTAATGCAACTTTTTACTTCAAAATGAAATTACTACTATTTTTGTACCACCTATTGAAATCTAGAACTATTATCTGCACATATGTGATTGATTAAAAAAAACATCATTTATTGATCCTCCAAAACATGTGGTCATTACAACATCCAAAACTCAATCCATGTTCTGTAATGCATCATGAAAAATGTCATAAAGTAATCTAGCTAAATACTCAAATCCAACATAATACAAAAAAGAGTTGAATATATAAAAGAACTAATCATTGTGCTAGTTTAAGCCTTCAGTGAATCTCCATTTCATATAGTTGCATCAAAACTTTGAAGATTGCGTCAATAAATAACCTAACACGAGACCTGTGACAAAAAAACATTGTCGTTTATAAATCACCAGTGAATAGGATATAATTACCATACAAGATAAGTTATTTTGTGCATAAAACAATGAAAAACACAAACGAATTTATGATAGCGGCTTGGTGGCTTACCTTGAACAATATACTTCATTACGAACATTCATAGTCGGTCCTGCAAAAAAACAGTTACAATTAGTACATTTAATCATACCTTTGTCGATGGAATTTGCAACTTGAATTAATTAACAGCTATAGTGGGTTCCCAAGGATTATCCCAAGCTTATCCCAACTTGTTTGATTACTCGGGTATTAACCCTAAGATACAAGTAGACAATTTTATGTGACTCGTAATAGGCTAATTTCGTCTACTAGATGAATAGGCAGGTGCACCATTATGTCAAAGAAACTTGGGAGGAAAATTTTTTCAAACTCACACAATATTTGAACAATTTCAGTTTTTAAACAATCAAGTTCCTTGGGATTCAAAACCTTACTATACAACTTTCGGAAAAAAGTGCTTAACCTTATCAAAGGAATTGCTACATTCCTCGGAAGGGACCTTCTTACGGCAACTTGAATCAAGTAGTGTAATAAGATATGAGCATCATGACTCTTATAACCACTTACTTTCTTTTGTGCGGAATTCACGCATCGTGAAATATTTGAGGCAAAACCATGCGGCATTTTTGCAGATTTCAAAGCACGGCAGAAAATTTCTTTTTCTTTTGAACACATAGAATAACATGCCTTTTGAAAATACACGTGTTTCTGATCATCTGAAAGTTGAGGATGCAAAGATTCCTTAATCCCTAACTCTAGAATGTCAAACCGAGCTTTTGCATGATCTTTAGTTTTCCCGGCAATATCCAATAAAGTTCCCAATAAAATATCTAACAAATTTTTTTCAATATGCATCACATCTAGGTTATGTCGGCATAAATTGAGTTTCCAGTACGGCAATTCAAAAAATATCGACTTGTTTTTCCAGGGACTATTGTTTTTTTTTTGCTTTTGCTTTTTACCAAATGAATTCACAAAGCTAGACACCTCTTCAAAAACATCAAATCCACTTAAAGGTCTTGGAGGGAGTCTCTCTTCAACCTTACCATTAAAAGATTTTTTGTTTTTCCGCCAAGAGTGTTCGAGATCTAAAAATTTGCGATGATCCATATAACACATCTTTTTGCTATGATTCAAATAAAACGAATCATTTCCATGGTTACAACTTGGACACGCAAACTTACCCTTTGTTTTCCATCCAGATAACATTGAATAACCTGGAAAATCACTTATTGTCCAACATAAAGAAGCATGCAACATGAATGTTTCATTTCTTTTTTTATCATACGTTTCCAACCCTAAATTCCAAAGGTCCTTTAATTCATCAATCAAGGGCTGCAGATAAATGTCAATATTATTTCCAGGACCCTCGGGACCCGGAATAAGCAGAGATAACATCAGATACTCATGCTTCATAAACATCCACGGAGGCAAATTGTAATTGATCAACACAACAGGCCATGTACTATGAGCTACACTCAATGTCCGAAATGGACTAAATCCATCAGAAGCCAATCCTAGCCTCACATTTCTAGGTTCTTTAGCAAACTCGGGGAATAAAGAATCAAATTGTTGCCAAGCTAAGCCGTCAGCCGGATGTCGAAGATTTCCATCTTTTGGACGTTTATCAAAATGCCAAGTCATATATTCTGCAATTTCAGAGCACATATATATTCTTTGTAGCCTTGGTTTTAGAGGAAAATGCCATAGGACCTTAGCTGGAATTCGACGACTAGGTTTTAAGGACTCATTAGATTGACTCTCTTCACACTGTTTCCACTTGGAGACATGACAAACATGACATTCTTCTGTATTTTCATACTCTTTCCAATATAGCATACAATCATTAGGACACGCATAGATATTCTTATATTCAAGGCCTAGGTCCCTCAAAACGTTTCTAGCTTCTCTAAAATTACTAGGAAGATTTGCTTCTGGAACCATTTCTTTCAGAAGTTGTAGGAGGTCATCAAAAGCTACATTACTAATTCCATGAAGTGTCTTATATAAAAAAAGTCGAATGATGAAAGAAAGTTTAGAAAAGGTTTTACATCCTGGGAACAACTCTTGTTTACCATCCTCTACCAACCTATAAAACTTTTTCGCTTCATCATTTGGGCCATTTTGTACATTACTAGAACCTTCAAAAAAAATTCTAAATGTATCTGTTAATAACTCATCGGTACCATCAGGAAATCTTAACCCCTCGTCTTCTGTTCGAGTACTGAATTCATTTGACAATGGTTTCTCACCATGAAAGATCCATAAATAATAATTCTCAACAAACCCATATACTTTAAGATGGTCAAAAACCTCATGTCTTCTCAACCAAAAACGATTTTTACACCGCTTACATGGACACCTAATTTGACCCCCTACAACAACCTTAGAAAATGATGCATTAAGAAATTCAAGAACTCCAGATTCATACTCGGGTAATCGTCTAGGTAAATACATCCAATTTCTATCCATTTCCATCTTCTGATCGCGAATTCTGGAATAAATTAAAATTTTATTTGAAGAAAAATAAGAAAAGCACATTATAAGAAAGAATAATTTATTTATAGTCTATTACAGTAAATGAGATGCAATATTACTAATCTCATACAAAAACAAATTGAAAAGTGAAATATAAGTAAATGAATCATAACCCAGCCTCACACAAAATGATAAGATAATTGAAAAAAAAACTAGAAACAAATAGTAAATGTATCAGGAAAGTAAGATCCATATTATGTTTATAATGATGAGGTTTATTTTAATGGACTAACTCATAATTAAACAACCAAAAATGCAGAAGGACAATGTTTTAGTGAAAAGATCTTTATTGTTGTATAAGCACATGTCTAAGCTTTCACAAATTTTCATTTAAGACGGGGAGACCCGTCTTAAGCTTATGACGGGTTCAAGCCCGCCTCACAAAAAGTAAGTAGGGGGGACAAGTGCAGGGCAAATAGAGCCCCCCACTTGCTCTTTGTGAGGGGGGCTTGGCCCATCTTAAGCTTAAGACGGGTCACCCCGTCTTAAGTGAGAGTTGTAGCTAACTATTACTATACTTAAAAACTAGCAAGGAAAAGAAAAACGACATGTATAAGTTTGTAAAATTACAGCAACTTCCAAGTAACCCAACATATGAAAGGAACTTTTTAGATAACAGGTTGTATTGTGAGCTGATTTTTCGAGTAAATGTATAAGAAAGGATAGTAAACATTGCAAATTTTGCAACAGCAACAACACCACTCACATGGCAACACTAAAAGCTTAGCACAAGAATGCACACACACCAGCATTCCTTTCGGTCAACTAAGTTAAAACATATATTTATACTTTATTTTACTAGTAATAAATCATGCCCATGTAACGAATTGTGAAAAAGCTAAGCAACCCATTAATCCAAACACAATAATTAAAAAGTCAAATTCTTATTTAAGACGGAAATATCCGTCTTAATCTTTTTTCTATATGCCCTTGTAAGATGGTATTTCACCGGTTTTAATATTAAGACGAATACATTCGTCTTAAGACTAATTGAGTTATAAAAGGGTATCAAGTTTTTCGATCAAGCTTAATTTGTTTAACCATAATTCCCTCTTACAAATTCCAACCAAGTGTGTTTGTGACATGTAGCGTGTAGTCGCGGGTAAACTCACTAGATTTTCACTATTTTCAACTTTCAAGATTAGTTTTTTTTATCATAAAATGACCATATTTTTCATAAGAGAGACTGATTTTTTGATAAATATCACACTTAGTATAAAAAGTTTACCAAAACTTGGTACAAATTTGGTTACTTATGCACATACTCAATATAGTAGTCAAAGAATGTCCAATATCATGTTTGTTACCGGTTACCAGCATACCACCCGACACCGATTAGGAAACGATCATCTAAAAACACCACCTTACACTAAACTCACTTGTCTTTTATTTGATACATACCAGTGAGTTGTCCATGTCAATCTTCGTTTATTAGATAGCATTATCTTCGTGTAAAAAGATTGTCAACATGAAAAATCAATCACCTATAATATGTTCCCCAAACTATATCAATTCCACTATGAATCACGCCATTCAAAGGGATGATAACTTATTGAAAAGGACTATAAGACAACACTCACAAATATAATTAATTATAAGAACCCAGATCAAATAAAAGCACCCATCTACAAAAATCAAAGCAACGCATAATCCAAACACAATATTTACAAACGGGAATCAAATTTTTGATCAATAAAGAAGAATTATGAGCATAAAATAAATAATTATAAGAATTTAAAAGAACAGAAAACAATTAAATTATAAATAACAAGTCGAAAAATAAATAAAAAACGATACGATCGAAATTGAATCATCATACCTGAGAGACGATTGGGAATCTCGCTACATCAAATAGACAATTGAGAACTCTTTCGATGCCGAAGACGATTGTTGCAAACCTAATAGGCGATTGTTGAAGACGGAGGGTTTTGTGAAAGAATGTGGAATACGCTAAAGAATATAATGAAAGCTTTAGGTTAATAAAAGCTAAGCAGGGTTTAGTTTTATTTTATTTTTATAATATTCATTAACCGCCTCTTTAGTCCTTAAAAATTGTTTCTAAACTTTCATTTTTTTTACTTACCGCCTGAAATTTTTATTCTAAATATTTTAGTTCAAAAAATTTGGGCCTACTCCTCATTCTAATAACAAGTCTATATAATCACCTATTGTAACATATTTAAAAATGTTGCTAGTGCATTAACTAAATGCAACACTTCAACAAAAATGTTGCTACATGTTGTAATAATATGCAACAATTTTATATAAGTGTTGCATTTGAGGGTATAATGCAACATTTTTGTGACAAGTGTTGCTTGGTTAATATCTTCACTATAAATTGCAACAAAAAAAATAAATGTTACATGCACAATGTTGCAAT
>JAIUZE010020836.1:0-10249 GCA_022085475.1 Heliosperma pusillum
GATGAAGAGCTCAACTATCCTCAAATCCTTAAGCTCAAGCTTTAGAGTAGCAGCATCAAGGGCATTTTCGTCAATATCAGTAGGATCTGACTTACTTTCCTCTGCTCCTGATGTTTCCCTTCAAAAGGCTCGTTCTTGGGATGATGGTGTTTCTTCCAAGTTTGCCACTACTTCTCTTCATGACATTTTTAAGGTACCCTTTTCTTATTTTTATGTTTAGTATTATTTATTTAATCATGGTTTGTTGTTATTGTGAATAATTCATCAATTAATGTTGTTTTTTGGATTTGTAGGGGAAGAAAGTTGTGATCTTTGGGCTTCCTGTAAGTTTATTTCTGATTTTTATTTTGTATGTATTGTTGGTTTTATGTTGCTTGATTAATGGTTAGTCTTGAATTTATGATGTTGTCATTGATAAATGATTTAATTGAGCTAGTATTTTTGATAAACTCGGGTTTTTTTTTACTTATTTATTTGTATTTATAGAAAGATTATGCTGTTTGTTCTTGGGCTGGTGAGTGTATGCTGTATATTGAAAAATGGTTATAGGGTAGGTTACTAGGTGGTCATGTAGTTGGAACAATGATTCATGTTAGTCGATCGCAAATCATTTTGGGACTAAAGCTTTGTTGTTGTAGTAGTTGTTATTGTTGTCATTTAGTTCGGGATTCGGGAATTTGGGTACTCTATGGAGCTGATTGCCAATAGTATGAGGATGGCAATTTATAGGAGGTGCATGATGTTGTTTGGTTGAATTCGGTTTGTGCTTGATGATGTTGATTCTGAAATGTAGTACGGAGTATGTACCGTAGTAGAATATATAGGAAGTTCATAAAATTGTTGGTTGAACACGGTAGTACTACTTGATCATTACCATGTACGTTTCAAGTGAATTGGTGAAACTCTCAATTATTCAACACTGATCAACATTGATGCTCTCATATGTTTTTTTAGGGTTAAATGATGGGATGTCATACCATTTACAGAGATTCATTATACGGAGTATTTTCTAGTTTCCATGCACCATTCATCATGTTTTTAGCTTCTTCTCTTTACTTGCTCATTAATTCATAGAAGTTCAGAAAAAGTAATACAACAGCTACGTTACTTGCAAAATTTTGGAGAATTTCAGCAAAATTAATCTTATAAGTTATAACCACCATAAGTTAGGAAGCTAAAAGATTTCCGGAAATTTGTTGTAGGATAAGAAACTCTTATAAAAATAAAATGAAGGGAAAATACTTTTGCGCTAACAATTTATTTTTTTAAACATTCAAGCCTACTTGACCACACTCTATTTTGTTCTTATTTTTGGCTTGGAGTTCGTTCATATTAGGGTTTGTTATATAATCCTATTATTGAGTAAAATTTAGCAATGTGTTTAATGTTTCTTTTGCAGGGTGCATACACTGGAGTTTGTTCATTTCAGCATGTACCTAGTTACAAGAACAATATTGACAAGTTCAAGGCTAAAGGGATCAACTCAGTAGTTTGTGTTGCCGTGAATGATCCTTATGTTATGAACGGGTGGGCTGAGAAGCTTGACGCAAAAGATGCTGTAAGCTCACTACAATTCTTATGTGTTGCGTTGTGATTTTTTTTAACTTATAGCTTGAAGCAAAAGATGTTTCTTACTCCATCACAACTCAAAACACCCTAATAAGCGATAACTTTAGTGCCACCACATTAGTAAATGAAGGGATCTATATCCCTCCACTTTATTTCTCTCCAACTCTATTTTCCGAACCATTTGAAGGAAATTGTTACCATCCCTTCCCTCGCCCTCCTTCAAAATCTGTCCATCCAAGCCAAGGGAAAATCACCAAAGTGAGACAGTGAGGCTGGTGAATGCCCTCTAATCGCAAGGAATCTAACTGATTTCCACGTATTTCACATCCGTATTACTTCGTATAAGGATTTTTGGTATAAATAGCTGCAGTAAATGTAAAAAGTGTTGACGAGTTAATGTCGTCACGTTATAGTATTTGTACTTTTGTTAATCGAAGTATGCTGTTTTAACAGCTAACCATTCCAGAAAATAATATGTTATTGAATTGGATTCAGTGAGTTATAATTTATACTCCGTAAGTTGTAATTTATCAATGTCTCATATCTCGTGTTGTCTAAATGTCTTGTGGAACTTGTTTATTCCAGGTTGAATTCTATGGCGACGTTGATGCAAGCTTTCACAAAAGCTTGGACTTAACCGTAGACCTCTCCGCAGCTTTGCTTGGTACTCGCTCTCACAGGTATTAAATCCCTGACGGCCTGACACTAATCAGTCAACTTTTCAAGCGAATTCCCAGATCTCATATCCTATGCACAAATTCTCATTGAAGACAGTGCATATCCGTCTTCAATGAAGACGGGTCGGATCCCCTCTCACAAGAAGGCAAGTAGGAATCCTCCCCACTTTCCTCCTTGTGAGAGGGGATCCAACCCGTCTTCATTGAAGACGGATATGCGCCGTCTTCAATGAGACCAATTGTATCCTATGTTACTTCAAATTTATACTTTGTGGGAACATAATTGTGTCTGACATGACACTCAAGGATTGAATATGTACCCGACTTTTATGAATCCAATTCTTCTACTTTAAAGAGTAAAAAAGGATGGTCCGCATGAGAGAAAGAGACTATGTGTAAAAGCATTAATTTTGATACTCAATGATTCTAACCTTATTACTCAAACACCTCTCTATCTCACTTTCACAGAACTCAGATAGTTAACATTTATACATGCATATATCATATACAGTATGTCTTTTGGAAGCGTGTTCCTGTACCCATATATTCGTTGTAGGATAGTACCCATGTTGAAAAAATTGAGGCATGTTGAGTCCAACACTTAGATACTGTATATACACTCATGCCAGACACTCGTATCTAATCTGAGTAAGCGTAACTTATATCTGCTTTAACCCTGTTAAGTTGTAAGTCGTATCCTGAATCTTTTTTATTTTATTATTGTTTTTATGCAGATGGTCAGCCTATGTGGATGACGGAAACATCAAGGTTCTGAACGTCGAGAAAGTTCCATCAGAATTTAAAGTGTCTGGTGGCGATCATATGCTTGCTCAGATCTAAACGTCTCCAAGGTTACCTTCACATCTTTCTGGTCATCAATAATTTATAGTTGGCTTTCGTTGAGGCCAGATTATATCTCCGATAACGACCTCTTGTACTATTAACAAGGAGGCTGTTGCTTTTTATTAAGCTTTTGCACACCCCTTTCGTACATCATAGCTTTGATGAAAAACTCTTACTTTTAAATGGCCATGTCCTTCACGCATTGTTCGCTTCTTCATTCCTGTAATAGCTAAATGTTACCGTAGGGTTTTAACGTTAATTTTGTCTGTCATGTTATGCGCTTGTTTATGACATCCCATCTGTACCAACGTTTGTCAAATGCGCCTTTGTGCCATCATGAACTTTGAGGATAATTTTTGGTTAATAAACATCTTGCTTGGTTTTTGATGGTACTAACCTTGATCTAAGTCAGGTGATGGTCTTCGAAAGTATGGAGCGTTCAATAGTGTTCTTTTTCGGTCAGATAGTGTTTCAATAGTATACTTACGTAATTTAATTTCGGTTTATTGTGCTGGTTATACATCTGGACATGGTGAGTGATGGGTGTCAACACTCGCCAATCGTCAGGAGGAATAGTTTTTGACGTGAGACAAAGGGGAAAGTGGGAGGGCAAGTGGAAGAGGTTTGTGCTTGTTACCGTTACAAGCAAGACGGACTCTTTTTCAAAATCTCCGTCACATATTTCAAAAATAGGCAAAACACGGTGATCTATATAAGCGGAGTATTAGTTTTAGGAGAGGAGTTTTTTGTTTATGTGACTTGTTGTCAACATTAGTCGTAAACGGAACAACAAATGAGTAATTATCATTGGTAATCAGTCTTGACTCTTGACATAAATGCAATACTACAACATGATTATCACAAATTCTCATTGAAGACGGTCACTATCCGTCTTCATTAAAGACGGGTTGAATCTCTTTTCACAAAGGGACAAGTGGGGATCTATTTTAGACCCCCACTTGCCGCTTGTGAAAGGAGATTTGACCCGTCTTCAATAAAAAACGGATAGTGACTGTCTTCAATAAGACCAACTGCATAATTATATTTAGCTCACTTGTCAAACTTACTTTTCCTGCTTTTGCTAATACTTCCAAGGTTAAATTTTCTTGGACAAGTAAAATATATTCGCAAGTCTCAAAAGTTACCCACATACTCTTTTTTTTTTTTTTTTTTTTTTTTTTGCCACGCTTAATGTACAAAATTACATACTCATCCTGTTCCTAGCTAGCTGATGAGCAATAGTATTACGTAACTGTTGGTCTGGTAGGCGAAGACCTAAGCTGGGATTCAACTTGTCTTAAATACCATGCTAAGACTGAGACTGAGCTATTAGGTGCATGTGGAATAAAACTAAAGCTAATACAATGAAAACTAGATAATGCCTTATTAATATCTTCAAGAATCCCACGGGTCAGCGAGAATATCCACATGCACGTAGTTATGTGCCAATCTCCAACGAATAAGTTACCCACTAGGTAGCACGAAAACGGACACGGACACGGACACGTGATACGGCATCTCGTGAAATTTAGGACACGGGACACGGCATTTAAATTTAATAAAATATATATTTTATAGTTATAAATAACTTACAATTTTATTTTTATATTTGTATTTGATATTAAATGTAAATAATTGAAGGTAAAATTTGACTTTGACTATAATTTATTCTCATTTGCCACCTAATTCATCTTCTAATTAATATCTTTTAGTCTTTCAACCTCTCGTCCTTTATTTATAGGTGTGCGTGTGTCCGACACGGGACGGCTAGTTATGAGGAGTGTCCGTGCTACCTAGGTTACCCACATGGCCACATACTCAGTTTGCTCCGAGTTTGGATCGAATAGAGTTGATAGAGTTTATCATGGAAATTGTATACGAGAGTATTTGTAAATACGGAGTATACAATAAAACGGAGAAAATATTTTTGTACTATTAGGGGTAATTTCTTACTCCCTCTATTCAAGTCCAAACACAACATTTCTCTTTTACACGTTTGCCAATGCACGAATTGTAACATAAATATCTCGAGTTTTACATTATAAAAAAATATAAAACTTTGATAATCTTATTGTACTTATAAAGGCGAATCAAACAAGATCCCACATGATCATATTTTATCTTACATATTGCAAGGAATCGTAAAGATTCTCTTCACTCATGAATAGTGTCATATAGAGTTATTTTACGAGTCCAAACACGTTTGAGTCAAGCTATTATCACAATCACGCAATAAAAAGAAATTAAAATCGTTAAGAAGAAATAAAAAGAGGGAAAAGTAGTGTCTAATCTTTAATGGAATTACTTGATTACTGAACTTACAAAAGAATTATTTTCTTATTTGAGAAACTACATTTCGTAAGGGGAACAACCTTGCATGTCCATGCATGAAAATTTGTACGACTAATTTATCCATTTGTGACATGAAATCTTGCTTTCTGTTTACTAAAATGGTGATTTAAAAGAGACTTAAAAGACTTTATTGTTCACCAAAAAAAGGGAAAAAATTGCTGCAAAAAATGGAATTTAAATTACAAAATTTCAGAACGTCTCTTTTAGTGGAGACTTGTATAATAACGTGTATGTATTGTGTAATGACGAGCAGTTCATGGATTATACATCAGAGGTAGTGACGACCTATAAGATATGTTTCTCTCATTAATACGGAGTATATATATGTGTACTCCTACTCTGCTATACAGATGGCAATAAATCGGATTTAAAGTGTGTTCTGTATAGGACCTAAACATGTCATATTTAAGATTGGATTTGATTCAAATCTCCAATGTATTAGTTTCAATCGGGGGAAGTCTAGGATTCGACAGATGGGAGTCTATAAATTTCTTTTTAGCACGAATAATCGAGATACATTAAAAATTTTATTTAATTGGGTAAAATATGTGGTGAAAGACATTAAAAATAATTTGTTCAATTGAAAGATTGAACCCATGAACTTTAAGGTAAGAAAACTATAAATAATGTGCTCTTTTACTAATTAAATTTGTACTTATTTTTGGAAAAAGGGGTGTAGATGCATCCACTGCACGTCTGCACCCCTTTAGAACCGCCTCTGGTTTCCATCATTATACTATTTCTAAAATAATATACTCTGTATTATCTAAGAGGTGCTTAAGAATATGAGATGATTCTTTATTCATATATTTATAAAGAGATATTTAATTACAATGATAAATATGAGCATGCGTTTAAGAAACAAAACTAAAGGAATGTCTCACACGGTAAAACGAATATATTATGTAATTTGAGTTTTTAAACAAGGCCATCATCTAATTATAGTGACAAATAAATGCATTTCAAGATGATTGTTGATCTTTAATGCAGTACAATTTCATTTTAAATTGACCTATGTAAATACGGGTTTTCAAACATGTGGACACATGTTAAGAAAACCAAAATGGAAAAAATTCAATGTTATTTTTATAGGAAATTGAAATAAGCAATTACTTTTTCCATTATTTATAAAAAACTCATTGAATATTTCCATTTTGGTTTCTTAACATGTGCGGTGTGCCTACTGCCTAGTGTACACAGGTTAGAAAAACCGTTATAAATATTTTCAACATATCATCATTATCAAACAATTTTGCTCCTTAGGTCATGTTTTGTGACGCACTGACGCCTATATTTCTTTTAAATAAAATAAATTAAAATAAAACTTGTTAATTTCTCACACTAATTATCATTAAACACGTATGAGCCATGTTGGCTATATGCCTATATATATGTGTGTTTTTCCCGCTGTTTTAGTATAACCATTAACAAGTTTTTAAACCTAGAAAAAAACTTGTTTAATATTAATAAAAGTGTTATAACTTTTAAAAAAATATTTTAAAAAAAATGGCAAATGAAGATGAGAAATTCCCACCACAACAACAAGATACACAACCTGGCAAACAATATGTGATGAATCCTCTACCAATTACTGTCAACCCTAATTATAAAGGATCCAACAAACTCCATGTAATATATTATTTACCTCATACTTTATTTTATTTATTTGTTTTTTTATCGGTATATATATATATATATATATATAATTATATATATTATATATATATATATATAATATATATATATATATATATATATATAGAAATTGCATCCGGTGAGTCCCCATATCTTAGGTGAGTATGTCCCGTGAATAAGAACCATTAGATCTTATGATGAATCAGTGGCTGAGATTAAATGTAGATCATGTATATAAACCTAAAACCTCAATCTAACACCACATAATTCATTCTCACTTTCTCTCTCTTCTCTCCTTCTCTCTGTAAATGTATCAACGCTAAAAAAAATACATCCACAAATTTCAATGAACTTGGTTTTGCTGCAAACTTAAATCTAACATCCGTAATCGATTTTACTGGAAACTTCAATCATATCTTAACGAATGAACTCGATCTATTGATATCACAACGAACGAATCGATTGATTTTCAACATCCGCATTGAATGAAATCGATCTACTGAATCAATTTGATTATGTTATATGTAACCAGGTAAGTAATTCACTTTAAACCAGTTCATCTTGTTATAAATATTAAATTCAATCAATTTCTGATTTTAGATCTTTCAATTGTAGTTGCATCTTTCTAGTTTATTTGCAGATGAAGTTGTTTTCTAATATTTTATTCAATTTCAGTAGTTTAAATTTATTATTGAAGTTCTAATTTGATCGATTGATGTTCAACATATAAATTCTATTATGTTTTTCTTTGTTAATTTTTTTTATTGCTAAGATGAATACATGTAGTTCTAATAACAAAATATCTTCAGGTAATTTGAAGCATATTTCACGCGTCTACTGCTCTTGTGCTTAGCTAATGTCATTATTACGCTTATCAAATTTTTATGTTGAGAGTTCTGTTAATTAATGTTTTTCTCTAACTTGCACTAACCTTCATAAATTAGGTAATTATTAGGTCATTTTGAAGAAAAATCAAATGATGTAATTTTATTATCGATGAGCAATTGTGGTTGATTTACGTCTTTTAGTTACTAATTAATATTGATGATCTAAACCAGATGCAAATCTTAATCCACGTCTTTAGTTACTGAATAAAATTAATTTGGAATTGACGATTCAAATATTAATCTACATCTTTAGTTATTGTAATAGTGTTACAGTAACAAGAGTACTTCATTATAGTAACAACATTATTTTATATTAGTCGTTGTTAACTTACTCTTTGATTTGATCAATTTAGAAAGGATTTAGATTATTCTTTGATCAGGAAATTGGGTGCTTCGTTTAACTTTGTTACAGCAATTATTATAATTGTGTTATTGTAACAGTTTAATGTGTTATAGTAATGGCGGACTTGCTGGCCTTGTGTAAAATTAATGCGTGTAAAATTTGTTGGCATTAGATTACATTGATTTCATGTAAAATTGTGATGGTCTTGATGGCGTAATATAACATTATATTTATTCTCTGACCATCGAGAAACAATAAATAGATGACATTACAAATTGTTATAATATTTTGGTTATAAATTTTTCACTTATTTTCTAAGATTAATAGGAGGACAATACCTTTATTGTTATTCATTTCATTTAAAAGTTCGAACAGTTCTTTTAAAGGCTATTAGCTCAATTGGGAGAGCGATGTGCAAACCTTGCACATAGGTATGGGTTCAAATCCTATATAGCCTATTTATTTAAGATCGTATTTTAAACATTTTAAGCGGCCATATAACCTAATATGACTTATTGTGTTGTCCACACCACTTTGTTAGTTTAGTTTATTAGAGAATGTTGTGCATTCGTCTTTTTTTTGTAGCTGTTAAGGATGATTTGTGACGGTGGAACTGTAACATCATTGCTCATTAAAGTAACAATGTTACAGTAACTAGGTTACTGTAACATCATTGATTCATCAAAGTTACGGAAACAATATTAAAAGTTACAATTCTAATTCATTCCATCAACAAACAACAAGTGATTACAAATCCGTTCAGACTGATATGCTAAAATGTTGACAACAAAACATCACAATAATGTGAGAAGTTTACAGAATGTATACATCATAAGCACACATCAAAATATGACAACGATGTTAACATTCTCAACTAACGGCATTTCTACTTCAAAAACGTTGCCTTCTTCATGTTTATCTTCTTGACTGATTAGTTAATGTCGTGCTCCTTTTTGTATATATATATATAGAGTGAGCATCCGGTGAGTCTAGCTTCTTAGGTGAGTACGGTCCTATTAATTAGGACCATTAGATCAAAACATCTAACAGTCCTCGTTTAGCCACGTCACTCCTATCATTATGCTAAACCTCACCTATGGCACGTCTCATTGTTGTCATTTTTTTTCTCTCTCTTCAACTTTCTTTTTCTCCCTCCCTCCTATCTCTCTCTAGTAACTGCATCATTAATTAGTCAACGAGAAAAATCGACGCGCATCAAATCACTCGCAATAAACATTCAAAATTTCCTCTACTTCCAAGATCAAGCGAAGATCTTCAAAAAAATTTGCCAATATTCTATTATATCCGATTGTCATACAATTGAGATGTGTAAATCGCTCTTCTTTTCGTTATTTATGTTGTTGTTGAGATTTATGTTATTGCATGTATATTGTTGTTGTTGTTCTTTATTGATATGAACAAATTTTTGATTAGTTTCAGTTTAATTTAATTAGGTTTTTCATTCTCTGAAAAAAAATAGGTAATTTATGATAGTTTCTGGTTAAGTAATGTTTAACAACGATGTTGACTTGTTATAAATAAAAGTGTGTTTTTCGAAATGGCACAACATATTAGCATGTCTAATTTGCATGTTCTTGTTCATCTTGAATGATATGAATTAACTGTTAAATTAGTTCTTCTTTCTTATGCTGCCTTTCTTTTCCGGCTTTCGATTGAGCTGTAACGTTCTTTGTGTAATTAGTATAGTGATGTTACAGTAATAGCTAATGAACTGAACTTACAAACAAACATCAAGAATTTAATGTTATAACATTACTTTTTTTTTGCATTGTTTATTCTCACAATGTTACAGTAACATCTTACTTTTTTTTGGCACTGTTGCTGTCACAACGTTACAGTAATGGTGTTACTGTATCGTTACTGTAACAATATTACTGCCTGACATATTGTAATTATGGAGGAATGTTAAGTAATTATTGAAT
>JAIUZE010020847.1:0-19992 GCA_022085475.1 Heliosperma pusillum
GTTGATTTGAACTAAACTTTTAAGAACTAAAATTATGTCCACAAGAACATGGCTTAAGTTTCTACTTCTCCTTATCATTAATTGTTCATTATTTATGTTAATATTGTTGTCCGTTTAATGAATAGTAGTAATTTGAATTAGGGTTAAGATTTGAACTAAAATATGAATTAGTTAACTTTTGGGATGCGAGAATTGTTGGTGTTGAGTTTAATAGGTTTGTATTTTATTGTTGATTTTATTGACTATGGTTTTTATATGAATGGTTCTCGATTGAGATTGGTTGAGGTTGAGATCGAGTACGGTAAGGATGGACGCAAGCACCTAGGCCGTTAAGCTAGCACGCCCCGGCACGTCTCATGCCCATTTAACCACGACACGACATAATATTAGTATTATCTATTATGGTTTTTATATAATTGGTTCTTGGTTAGAGATCAAGTACAAATACAACCGACTCGTTTGCTTGAGGTAATTCATAATTGAACAACATACAAATACAATGTTAAAGCCCGTCACCTATCAACAAAAACAAGATGATTACAACTTCCTCGAATATCTAAGTTCAGGGAATGGACGAAACATACCTTGTGAAACTCAAGGGTATCTCCTTTTGATTTGTGAACCTCAACCATATATAGAGAAGGGGCTACTTCAAATATCTGTTTGATAGAAAAACAAAAATCTGTAAAATAATGAACTAAGCATTAGACTTACGGAGTATGATGTTCAGTAAAGTATACTCCGTAGCATGTCGTAAAATGTAATGAACTACTGAGTATTAAAGAAGAATTAATGAATAAGTCAACAAACAAAAAACTCGCTTAAGGCAAAAAACAAAAAGGGCTATCTTCATTCCGCAACATCAAAAGATGTATTCCCACTCCCATTGCATTTTTTCAAACGCCCTCTTCTGATACAGGGTACATAATCATCTTTCAAATTGAAATTAGCAATATTTTAAACGAGTGTGAAAGAATGAATTATAAATTTAAAGAAAATATGACAAAAAAATATTGGGATGTGGGTAAACACACTTGAGCTACGAGAATCGAATTAAATTTGAATGCATCACGTTCCATTAAGACTTACGGCTCCATTGGAGATTTGCGCAGCTACGTATCTCTAATTCCCCTACCCTGCTTAGAGATGGGCCTTTTATGAGGTATTAGCGTAATGGTGGTGATAAAACCCTAACCCTCAAAATTTTTAATAGCAGCTCGCATTGGGAATTTTGATACTGCACGCTATTAATTGATAAACAGATAAATTTCCTCAATAAATGATACCTCTGTTGCGACAGCTAGCTGACCCTTACGCCCACTTTTTTCACCTTGAAGTTTCATCTAAAATGAATATGAGAGTACATGTCAGAAAAGCCTTAATAAGAACAGAAGCTGGCATCTTTTAAGTAACTGCTAAATGAAAGCAGAAATGATTAAACCCATAAACATCATTCAAACACTTCGTAAACTAATCTGATATCTATTTCATGAACAATTCAAGATGCAACTTTTCCTGCAATTGAAAGAAACAAACTTGGAAGGATAAACAAAAGATATATACCTTGTAGTTACTTTTCTTCACACCAAAACCCATAGGTACAGCAGTGGCTTCAATCTTTGAGATAATCTCTGAAGCAGGGGTTTTAGAAGTGAAT
The DNA here is from genome assembly GCA_022085475.1 of Heliosperma pusillum. Lineage (NCBI taxonomy): Eukaryota > Viridiplantae > Streptophyta > Magnoliopsida > Caryophyllales > Caryophyllaceae > Heliosperma > Heliosperma pusillum. Next base: position 1,658 of record JAIUZE010020847.1, read on the forward strand.
CTTGTTTCACGCTTTACCAGTCCCTGATAAATCAATACCAGTTACATGACCAACGCTAACGATAAGGCAATATTCAATGAAATATTGTATATGAGCATAACTTTAAATAGCAACAGCAGCAGTTCAAGAAAGAAATACAAAAAAGACGAGAAGAAAGTAGAAGATAAAATTACCATTTGCTTTTCAAAAAGGGTCCCAAGATTAAGGCCCTGAGAAGTGGCAATCAGCTCAAATGCATTCATGGCAACTGGAGATGAAGGTGCCACAAGCTGGTCTTCCCGCCTTTCGACAACTAGGTTTCCGGGGTGCTGCATCATATATTCTTTCAGAGGTTACTCATGCAGCTCAAAGGGGTCGACTCCATCCACTATTAGCCAGACAAGAATAAACAATTTAAATGGACCACAAGGCTCACCATTGACTGGTCGAAAATTGCATCAATATCATCAATATTAATATCAGGCTCTTCAAAAATTGGTGGTTTGTAGCCTTTCTTAAACCACTCATTCTCAATCACTTCATCAATAGTAATCCTCTGCCAGAAAGCGAAAGAAGGAATGAGTGAGCAACATAAACATCATTAGATTTCTTTTAGTTGAATAAGGGGGGAGAAAAAGTGACCAGAAGCAGTAGGGTAACATGAACCTACAGTTGAATGGTTAGGGTCTAAAATTCGTTGGATTAAGTTCTTCGCACTTGTAGAGAACCATGGGGGACAGGCAAAACTTGCCTTGAATATCTGTATACAAAGACATGACAAGTATAAGGCACATAGCACCCTTAGGAGGGAAATAGAAAAGGATGATGAATCTCATATTAACGAGTTGGATCAATGTTGAGAAAATGCCAAAAGGCCTCTTTTAAACATATTCTACTTTCTGGTGTAAAGCAAGCATAATTGGCACTATGGCAGTTTTGGTGCTAATGTGTTCTGACTCCTGGAATCAAGTCATTAATATCACCACGCAATTACTATAGCGGTGAGTTTTAGGTAACATCTTAAAATGCTTGAAATATCCATAACGAACCCCCTTACAAAAAAAATGACGTGCATTCCTCAACTTTGTTACTTGATAGAAACTGTGGCCTAAGTTGCATGACCGCGACTTTTTTCTATTAGTTGCTAACATGGATGTTGAAATTTTATTTACTCTTGTGTTTTCTATTTTACCACGAACAATTTTTAAAAGTAAAGATGTAATCAATCATACTTTAAACCAACACAGATGGGAAAATAACTCTTTCAAGTCGTAGAAACGAGCATTAACACTAGCACTGACCATAAAAGCACACCGCAATCTACCTTTTTATACAATGACATGAGATTTGCATCTTCAAATGGCAAATAGCCGGCCATAAGAACAAAAAGAATCACACCGCATGACCACAAATCGGCCTTTGCTCCGTCGTAACCTTTGTTGTTGATGACCTAAATGCCCAACAAAGAACCATTTTAATTTTGCACAACTAATGTTAACTTCTTGCTTATGTTGTCATTTTGGTGTCAACTTCTCTTAGAATTAGTATATGGTTGAAGGATGGATCACATACCTCTGGGGCGACATAATTTGGTGTGCCACAAGTTGTGTGTAGTAATCCATCTTCCTGAAATTACAAGCAACAGAGGGTCATAAATTGATTATAAGCCTCTGCAGAAGAAGATCATCTGTTGGCAGGAATAATATGACGATCAAAAGCATTCAACATTTCTACCATCGAAGATGATCAACAAAGTTAGACAAACACACTTACCCGGACTTGCTGTGCTAGAGCACTTAACCCAAAATCTGAAACTTTAAGAACACCCTTAGCGTCAAGCAACAAGTTCTCCGGCTGTTTACAAGAGGCAGCGAGAAATGAGCAAACCCAAGTTACAACATATAGAGTTGACAGTTAATACAAAGGGCAATAAAAGAAAAAGACTTTTGTGACCTTGAGGTCTCTATGGAATACACCTCTGCTGTGACAATAATCAACAGCATTTATAAGCTGTTGGAAGTACTTTCTCGCTTCGTCCTCCTTCAATCTTCCCTTACTTGCCTAAAGAAGAATGGATATTGCACGATAAACATATATATACAGCATGTGGACAGAGAAAAGGAACCTCCATAGACGATAGGACGATATAAGGATGGCAAGTTAACAGGACTGGAGGAGTAACAACAATCTTACAATTTTATCAAATAGTTCTCCACCGGTGACAAACTCCAAAACAATGTATATCTTTGTCCTGCTGGCCATTACCTACAGTTACCACTAAAACACAATCTGATCGTGAAACAAAAAAAAAATTAAAAGAAAAGTTGCATGTGATAATGAGAGTGAAGCTAATAGTTGCAATTCTTGTTCACAGGGTACTTTTTTTTTCCCAAAAGGCTAAAGTATATCTTTATACAAATGAATAGGAAGTACAAAATTTACATAAATTTCAAAGATAGATTGTAAAGTTGCCAAAGAAAATAAAACTTTCTCCAAACCTCATACAAACGAATAACATTAGGGTGTCGTATCAGTTTCATGGTTGATATTTCCCGCTTAATCTGCAGAATGGAGGACATAAGGTAGGGTCATTATTATCAACAATGGATCATCATCATTTACCAAAAGTACGTATACAAGAGAAGCCATTTCACTAATAGCCAGGCACATGTAAATTAATTAACAACCTTTTGAGACGAAAACACATACTCCCTCTATCCCGCTTATTTGCTTACCATTTTCATTTTAATGTGTCACAATTATTCGTTTACCTTTTGATATTAGGTTAGTTTTGTATGAGTAATAATATTGTCCACTTGTCGTCCAATAAATAGAATCAATATTGGTCCCCTCCACTTTTCTTTCCCATTGGGTCAAAAGTAAAGATAAACAAATGACCGAAACTGATCGAGTAATACATTAAAGTATGTGTAAGAGCCAATTGATAATTTATATCATAATCCTGAAGAAGTCAACGGTTTGGGCCATGTTGTTAAACATGATTAACAAAAGTCAACTCACATAAATACAAAATGGAAAACGGAAACTTAAATATAAGATGATTAAAAAAAAGTAAATAAAAAGTAAAGAAATGATGGAGAGAAAGGAAGGGATTGTTGTACCTGAGAAATCATTTTATGCTTAAGAACATTCTCCTTATCAAGAATTTTGATAGCAACATTATGAGAAGTATCTAAATTAGTAGCAAACTTGACCTTTGCAAAAGTACCCTCACCAATTGTTCTACCTAACACATATCTTCCAACCCTTGTTCTTCCTCTGCTACTTCCCCCTGATGATCCCCCCTTTGAACTCATTTCTCCCAACTCTAACTAATAGTCTAATACCAATACTATTTGTTTTCTTTTTCTAATCAAAATACCTCTTCTTCTTACAAGGTTGCCATATCTGACTTTTGCACACTCTCATTTTCCCTCTATTATCTATATTTTCGGAAGGTTTTTCTGCAGGAATGAATATTTTGGGTACAAATATTATGGAAATTGAATGATGAAATGGATTAATGAACAGGTGGGCTACTGGGGTGAAGGACACATTCTTATGATGCTAATCTATTATTATTATTATTATTATTATTATTAGTGATGGATAGATGATAATCGAGAGACATTTGTCGTGATCAAGCATATAATAATAACGATGACAATAACATAATGAAGGCCAGTATTATTGTAGACTGTAGAGTAGACTTGATTGAATTGAGTTGAATTGGTCTGCCAATACTGGAAACTAATTGGTTTGTTGGGATTAAATTAAATGATTGGACGGGGTCATTACTTACTGCTAAGGTGCTGTCCGAGGTAGGTCTTTTTCTGATTCCGTCTTTACTTTTTTTACTATTTTGTTTGGGTGGCGAGGGAGCTAGGAGCTGCAATCTTTGATGTGCTCTGCGTGATATCATGCAAATCAGACATTCCATATAAGTCACTCAGGGGTGACAGCCTTGAATTTTATAAGGCATTAACTCAAACCACAAATATTCTACAAGATTGCTTTTCTGGTGACTTGATACGAATTATATTCGAAAGAGAAAGACTCGTATGAGTGCAGCGGAAACCAACGAAATGAACAGTCAGTTGTACTGTTCTATTTTAGATTATGGAACGAAATGGACTTAAAACAATGGAAATAACGAACACAATGAGGTAACAAATATGATCCGAACGTACTAGGTACGACGTGATCTGATTCGCAAGGATATTTGACAAACTAGACCTATAGTTTGCCAATGGGGTTGATTGAACTCAAGACTTATTGAGTAACAAATGAGTTAGGCTGGAAACACGTCGAAAGCTAACTAGAACTTGGTAGGTAAACTACACGCCCAAATTAGAAAAAAAAACAAGTGTTTTGTTCTTATTTCTAAAAAATAATACTTGATTGATGAATGACCCAAAGAACCAGCAATACAAGGCTTTAAATAGCCCAAGACACACGCCTAAATGGCTGTTACAACATGGTAATAAAATACCCAATTAAGTCTCTTAAAGAGGCTCTTAATTGGGCTAAAACTTACCTATTTTAGCAGCCCTGCAACAACTATATTATTCGAATCCTATGCAGCCATAAACAAGGTAATAAACACTAGTTTAATGACCACAATTAACTCATAATTATGACCCTCTAACATCCATATTATTTAACACAAATGCTGAAATAATCAAGACTTTAAATGACAATAAAAAAAGGCTTAAATGATAGCAATTAGACAGTCAAAATGACTGTTACTTCCAAACTTGATCAGCTTCATGGTAGCAATAAATAGTCCAATAGACCGTTGCTTTAGGCTTGCTTGACTTAGGTTTGCTCGGCTTCATTGTCTCCAATGATTACTCATAAGTTTCATGTTATTGACTCAACAAACCAATCCCCTAATAACTGAGCTTGTGAACAAGATTTGAATTAGTGACAAACGAACTATTAACATTGACAATTAACTTCTCAATGTTATCAATGATCGTATCATCCCCTCCCCCTTCAAAAGGAATTGTCCTCAATTCTCGTAGCCTTATTCCACTGGGATCGAACACGAACACCACCAGTAAGAGAGTGAAAAGGATGATGAATAAGAGCATACTGATCAAACTCATGCTCACGCCACCTTCAACGCGTAGCTTCTTCTTGTGCCATCTACTCCTCCCTCCGTGCACAAAAATAGACACATTGGTATGACCAAACTTGTCGAATAAGCACATCGAGCAAGCGCATGCCTTCACGTTTGTAGCATCCTTTGGTACCTGAAAATCAACCAATTAACAATCTCTACGAATTTGATACTCGTTAGTAACAATTGTATTCTTGCTTGGCTCAACAAACATTTTGAACTCATGACCAGAATCAAATGAATAACATGACTCTTTAACGTAAGCAACAACCACTTCCTCATCTCCATATTCATCAAAAACAGGTGGACGATTGAAATCCACATAAAAGTCAATCCAGCTGCTTCGTAACTCCTTCTTACTAAGGTCCTTCTCGTTTCTAACCATATGAATTGAACAGTCAGTTGTACCGTTCGATTTCGGACTCTGGTATGCAATGGACAGTGGGCTCGAGCTTTTGTTTTCATTACAACCAGATTGCATAGCAAGTGTAGCCGCGGATGACATAGGCTTTAGCACAATCCCTTTCCCATTATCTAGGAACTCGTACTCATTGCTCTTTCCTCTATACACCACATCTCGATCATACTGCCAAGGACGCCCCAAATTGATGTGACAAGCATCCATAGGAACTACGTCGCATACTAGCTCGTCTTCATAAGAATCCATAGTAAAAACACACTCGGACCTGTTTTGAAACTTATAGCTTTTTAACATCGTTTAACCAATGTAACGCATAAGGCTTGGGGTGAGCTATGGTTGGTAATGCTAGTTTCGAAACCATATGACTTGATGCTGCATTCGTACCACTACCACCATCAACCATCACACTACACCACTTATCCTTTACTTGACACTTTGTATGAAACAATTGATCACGTTGTTCGATGCATGTCAATTGGAATTGAATTGCTTTGCAACGAACGAATAACCTAATTATCATAAACGGGTGCATCATAACTCTCAACGACCTCCTCAACATCCCTACCATCATCTAAATCAAATATCTCACCCAACTGTTCTTTCTCGACCCACAACTCATCCCGAACACTAATAGCATCTCTTAAATTCACAACTCTCTTATTTAGACAAGTATCTTGATAGTGTCCTAATCCTTGACCCTTAAAGCAACGAACTTTGGCCAAACTCATTTCCCTAGGTTCATTGGTGGTCTTAAGGGGCAGGTTTGGGTTACAGACAACACTAGGCTTAGTTTTTGGGGTTGGGTTAGCACTAGATGCACCTAATTCCGAAGTGAAATCAGGTTTGGTCCAAGTACTAGACTTGCTACTCTCACCCTCCATTCCCCTATATCTCGTTTCCCCTTGTGCTTCAACTTTTAAACACATCCCACACAAAGTATCAAAATCAGCTATGGATACAAATCAATGGTATTAGCAATGCTATGATTTAAACCACGCAAAAATCGAGAAATTTTTTGTTCCTCGTTCTCCTCCAATTCACCCATTAAAGGCAAATTCTCAAGTTCCTCTATATAATCATTAACACTAAGTTTCCTTTGTGTTAACTCAGCAATTCTACGATAGATAGCCAGTGTAGAGTCTATTGATCGAATACGAAAGAGGGGGGGGGGGGGGGGGAATTGAGTATTAAAAACTAGGCCCACTTTTTCGATTTGTATGATATGTAATTAATTATTTGATCTTATGAATTAAAATCAACTAATTAATTAATCAAAGTAAGCGCGAATAACGAAATAACGAAAAGTAAAGAGATAAGAGGGAGGCACACGATTTTTGAAGTGGTTCAGTTTCACACGTTGAAACCTACGTCCACTATTCTCGATTAATAATTTTTAGTACCTTTCTACGGATTACAAAAATTACCAACCCACTCGTATAATCAACACTATTATTATAACTCAAGGTGAGTATCGCTAAATACTCTATACTATCTTACGCTAATAAGAAAGTACAATATAACTCACACAGATTCCCGTTAAAGAATTGTAAGCTTATAATGATGTACTATTATCCAATAACGTATTTCACTCAAGCGATTGATAATAATTGATGCACGACTCTTTTAAAAACAAACTCTAAAAATAATAAATATTTGCTCAAAGGTTTGCTTTAAGACGATTTTGGAAAATCAATACAAGTATGTAAATATGCCCGTGTTGTAACTCGTGTATTTCGTTTATTTTGCAATAATATGTGAATGAGTATTTATAGTAGTAGAATCATAATAGATCTAAAACCCTAGTATAATATTTAATAAAGATACTTATCTTATCATAAAATAATATTTGCTTATCTTTAGAAATATTTTTATCTCAAAATATTATTTGGTTTATCTTATAGAAATATATTTATCTTTATATCTCAAAATATTGTTGTAAAGATATAGTAGAATCCTAGATTAGGTAAACTAAGGAAACAACCTATGGAGGCCGAAATCCCTAGCTCACGAAACCCTAGGAGGCACGCAACCCTAGGAGGCACAATACTAGGTTTCCACGAAACCCTAGGTGGCTCAAACACTAGGTGGGCTAATTAGTTAACAACAAATTGAATAGAAATATATTAGAAACCCTAGGTAGCATGACAACCCATAAGTTGTATTACTAACCAATAGAATCTCATAAATATATTCTCTATTAAAACTTTTGATAAATATAAAAATACTCTTTCACTTTTGAAAACATTTCAAAACATTTTATTTCCAAAATCATGCATCAACATTTTATCATCCAAAGTCATAGACTAAAGCTATAACTTTTGAACATAAAATCTCTCGAATGGAATAGTTACCGAATGACGACCTATACTATCTAATCTTCACAAAGATCTTCAGTATACGGATCATCTCTTCATCTTGATCACAAAGACCCTCCATCTCGAGTCTTGTGTTATTTGATGTAGATCTTGTTTGAAGCGATTTTCTTTAAAGTTATGCCTGGTTAGCTATAACTTCCATGTTCACTTCCAAAGTTATTCCTGAAATTGTTATAACTTTGTCTCACAAACTTTATCAAAGTTATGCCTAACTTTGATCTTTCTTCTCATAATTGTTGCTAGCTATAATAAGACTAAAGCACACAATTACACGCATATGATATATCGAGTAAAACATATTATCATGTAAATACATGTCATTATCAAAACTATGAAATTGGTCCAACAAATTCCCCCTTTTTGATGATGACAAGTCTCTTATGATTTCCTCTTAACATAGTGACTAAGTATGGTTCCCCCTCAACAAAGCACTCCAAAGTTATAGCAACTTTGATCGCAAGAACATAACAACTTAGCCAAAGTTATAACTCGAAAGACTTTAAGAGATAACGAGTCTTGACAAGGAGCAAGCTTAAGCAAAGACTCAAATCATATCATTTCTTCCCCCTCTTGGCATCATTGAAAAGACAAGAACAAAGACATGAAACGACTAGAATAACACATGTCAAGGCAAGAAATAGATATGCAAAATACGCAATATAAAACGATATATACCAAGCAAAATCAAGTGCAAATGTTAGTTAAGAACTACAAACCACAAAATATATTGTTAGGTGCCAAGTGGGCCGAATAGAACAAAGTTTAAACAAGCCAAAATGGGCCGAATGGATTAGTAGTTTAAGAAACAAAACAAGCTAATGATAAGAAGATCAAGGCATATTGGGTTGGCGGATGATGTTTGGGTCAATGTAATCGGGTCGGGTGCGGTACTCAAGAGTAGAAAGGCGATCAAGGCATGTCGACACATGAGTAGCTTGGGCGGTGAGGCAAACATCGAAGTTCCGAACCTTCAAAGAAAGAGCCTCCGTCGCATCAAATATAGTGTGCATCCCCTCACGCATTTCCGAACCGCTCTTCACCAATGAACCTCCTTGGCCCACCAAGAATTGCATCCGATCCCGTTGTCTCTTGTCGAATATCGACAACATTCCTCTCTAATTTGGCTAGGCAACCATCAACTCCCGTCATCCAATTCCGCAAATCACCACTCACACACGAACCGACATGGTCACGGGTAGAGCTAGTGTTCCCCATAGCCACGGTTTTTACAATTTTTTTTCAACAACCGCATCAATTTTCTTATCTTGCGCATCAAGGCGCTCCATTACTTTTCCCATAAACACATCCAATTTCGATTCAAGCCCCGAAAAATCAGCCACATTCGGTTTCACAACAACCGAACCACCTTTTGATTGAAAACCAATTCTGGACCCAATGCCACCACTTTTATCAATTTCAAGTAAGTATCATTCATATCATTCTTCAAATTAATGCCATTTTTGTACCTTCAAGCACCGAACCCGACTCGGTTTGGGTTAAATTAGGTGAATTTTTGTTGGGTTGTGGTGATGGATTGGTAGACATGCGAGGTGTTTGAGTTTTGTGGCGTAGGCACGTGAAGTGCCGGCTCTATTCCTCTTTTTCCTTTTTTTTTTTTTTTGAATTTGGGTAGGATAGTAAAAGGAATATAAGGTAATTATTTTTGAGATATGGTAAGGATAGGATTAGGTAAATAAAAAGATATGGTAAGATATTGTTATTGTGGAGATTTTCGGCCAAAATAAAATACATGGGTAGAATTTTGGTTCAATTAGGAAGGTGAATAAGATAGGTTTTTGGCAAATATGTGGTTCATAATTCAATTTCCATAAAACACTTAATATGCAAGATACTCACGTAAAATATATAATATTAAACACAAATATACTAACAATGAAATATGCGGACACAGTCATACAATCTCGTCTTATTCTAGCCAGTCACGCAGGTTCACAAAATAAATATGACGAATTTAATTGCTACCGATTAAACCAATTTCCAACCGCAAAATCTCAAAACGTCTTCTCGCTAACGCCTTTGTTAAAATGTCAGCCCATTGATTTTCAGTACTACAAAATTCGAGTTTAATGTTGCCCTTTTCTACATGGTCACGCAAAAAATGATGTCTAATGTCTATATGCTTAGTACGAGAATGCTGAGCTGGGTTCTTAGAAATAATAATAGCACTCGTATTATCACAGAAAACAGGCATACAACCAACATTAACACCATAATCACATAGTTGTTGCTTTAACCAAAGTAGTTGAGAACATACCAGTCCTGCAGCGATATATTCGGCTTCTGCAGTAGATAATGCAACCGAATTTTGCTTCTTTGAGCCCCAAGTAATTATGCATGGTCCAACAAACGTAGCAAATCCAGAGGTACTTTTTCTGTCTAAAGAACATCCCGCATAATCTGCGTCTGAATATCCTACTAGATCGAAATTGCACTCAAGTGGATACCATTAAATATAAATTAGATGTACCAATTAAATATCTCAAGATACGTTTAACTGCAATCATATGTGATTCCTTAGGACATGATTGAAATCTAGCGCATACACCTACACTGAACATAATGTCAGGCCTATTTGCAGTTAAATATAATAAAGAACCAATCATACCTCGATATGTAGTCTCATCTACGGACTTACCATTTTCGTCCAAGGTCAACTTTTTATCAGTTACCATAGGTGTGTCCATAGGATGAGCTTTCTCCATACCAAATTTTCTGGTTAGCTCCTTGACATGTTTTTGTTGGTGAATCTTTATTCCTTCTTTGGTTTGTTGAATTTGCAATCCTAGGAAGAATTTTAATTCTCCCATCATGCTCATTTCAAATTCTGAGGTCATTAGATCTGAAAAATACTTGCACAATTTATTGTTAGTAGAACCAAAAATAATATCGTCTACATAAATTTGAGCAACAAGTAAATCAGAACCCTCGGATTTTAGAAATAGGGTTTTGTCGACAGACCCTCTTTTAAAATTGTTTTGCAATAAAAATTTTGACAGTCTGTCGTACCAAGCCCTAGGCGCTTGTTTCAAACCATATAAAGCTTTATCGAGTTTAAAAACATGGTTTTGAAATTTGCTATTCAGAAATCCGGGAGGTTGTTCAACAAAAATCTCTTCTTCCAAATAACCGTTAAGAAATGCAGTCTTAACGTCCATTTGGAATAATTTCATTCCTTTATGAGCTGCGAAGGCGATGAGAAAGCGAATAGCTTCAAGTCTTGCTACTGGTGCGAATGTCTCGTCATAATCAATCCCTTATTGTTGATTATAACCTTGAACGACCAATCGAGCCTTGTTACGAACTATAACTCCTGAATCATCCAATTTATCTCTGAATACCCATCGAGTACCAATCACAGTTCGATTTGGAGGTCGTGGCACAAGGTGCCATACTTTATTACGTTCAAACTGTTGAAGCTCCTCTTGCATTGCTACAATCCAGTCGGATTCTGCGAGAGCTTCTTTGATGTTGGTAAGCTCTATGGTAGACAGAAAAGAATAGAATGAACAAAAGTTATTTAATGTTCGTCTTGTTTGAACTCCCTTGTTCAAACTTCCTAGGATAGAATCCATTGGATGAGAACTCTTATATTTCCATTTCTTAGAGTTCCTAGGCTCATCATCATCTGATGAACTATTACTTTCCTCAAATGATTCAGAATCAAGATTGGTTCCCCCTGAGTTGGACTCTGGGGTTATAGTTGAAGTTGGTACAACTTTAGTTACACCATCTTGATCCTAGTTCCAAGTTATAGCATCATCAGCTATAACTTCAGTTTCCTTTTCCTTGTTTTGAGAAGAGACATTCGTATCATCAACAATTGTCTCAGTTCTCTGTTCAAGGTCATTTGCGGATTTATCAAGTTCATCATTGATTCCTTCAATAGCTTCTTCATTATTATCTGGCTCGTCTTCCCTTGAAAGGCGAAAGTCTGGATCATTCATGTCTTCTTCTTCATTCTGTTCAACTTGCTCAGGCACATTATCTTCATCAAATACAACATGAACACTTTCTTCTATGCACAAAGTTCTTTTGTTAAAGACTTTAAAAGCTTTACTATGATTAGAATAACCAACAAACACAGCTTCGTCACTTCGTGGATCAAATTTGCTCAAATTACTTTTTCCATTGTTATGGACAAAACATTTACTCCCGAAGCAACGAAGGTGAGCTATATTGAGTTTTCTCCCTCTTAAAAGTTCATAGGGAGTCTTTTTGAGAATAGGTCTAATCATAGCTCCATTGTGCACATAGCATGCAGTACTAATGGCTTCAGCCCAAAAACTCTTAAGAAGGCCACTACACAAAAGCATAGTGCGGGCCATGTCCTCTAATGTTCTATTCATACGTTCCACGACACCATTTTGTTGTGGGGTTCGTGGTGCAGAAAAGTTATGTCCTACACCATTCTCCCTACAATATTCTATAAAAGCTTGATTATCAAATTCGGTGCCATGATCCGTACGAATGGAAACTAACTTTTTATCATACTTGTTTTGGGCGAGCTTCATTAGTACCACAAACTCATCGAAAGTTTCATCTTTAGTAAATAGAAAGATAGGCCATACATACCTTGAGTAGTCGTCGACTAGGACGAATACGTACCTTGATCCACCGCGGCTTCTAACTTTCATAGGTCCACACAAATCCATGTGTACCAACTCAAGTGGACGCTCTGTACTTACTACTCGTTTCGGTTTGAATGAAGATCTAACTTGTTTACAACGGGCACATGAGTCACACATCTTTTCTTGTTCGAATTTGAGTGAGGGTATACCCTCAACTAAATCCCAAGACTTGAGTTTCTTTAAAATCGTTGGACGGATGTGTGCAAACCTCTTGTGCCACAAGCATGAATCATCCACAGTGACTTTCATGCACGTAAAGGAACTTGTAGTGACTTTGTTTAAATCAATCATGTACACGTTCCGTTTACGTAGACCTTTTAGGATAACATTACTAGTACCTTCAACTATGATACGACAAACATTTGAATGAAAAACGACTTTATTGCCTTTGTCACATAATTGAGAGATACTTAGCAAGTTATGCTTAAGACCATATACCAGATATACATTATTAATAGCATGTGAAGAAGATATACCAATCTTACCTACACCGACTATATTGCCCTTCTTGTTGTCTCCAAAGGTGACTTTGCCACCGTTGAAGGGTTCTAGTGAAAGAAAAAGATTCTTGTTTCCGGTCATGTGTCTCGAACATCCACTGTCGAGATACCATAGATTATTTTTTTTCACTATTATGTGCAAGAGAATCAAATACAACTTTTAGGTACCCACGCTAAGTTGGGTCCTTTTTGGTTAGTGACTCTATATATTTGATCCTTCCTAACCCATACTTGTCTTACGATTCTTTTCTTCTTAACATAGGGTTCTCTAGGTTTATTATAGTGATTATTGTTACGACGCACATTAGGTTTAAATGACTGCTTCTGATTCACATAAGATTTAGGTTTTGAAGGTACAGATGTGTAATCGAAAGCTATGTCATAAAACCATCTAAACTCATTATTTCTAACCTCATCACGTTGAGGTTCAGGTTCAGACTCATTAACACTAGACACATCATGTTCTTTAACAAAGTCAGTTTGATTTTTGTTATCATTGTCGTATTTAACACAGTTATCTTTGACATGACCGTTGTGACCACAATAATTGCAAATCAGATATTCTGAAAGATTTACATACTTCCTTCTTCTGAAATCACGGTCAGAAGGAGTGGATTTGCATTTATCATGGTCTCTATGACTGTAACATTCATGACCTAGACCCATCTTCATGTTATTATTAGATTGTTCGGTAAGGAAGTCTAAGACCTTCTGACTTCCTTCCCACTTATCATGAACTTTTCGTGCATGTAGGAGCAATTCCTTCAAAGACTGAATTTCTTTTTCACATGACGAATGATCTACATTCGAGTCTTTGGAGGGATTGTTCTTTTTGAAATTTTCACGAAAATCATTGAAACGTTTGTTCAAGATAAGTTTCTCCTCATTATGTTGACTTTTGGCTTGGGAGAATTCAGCCTTTATATCTTTCAATTGCTGAGAGAGAAAGGAGTTTACTTTCTCGTGATCAAGGATAACAACTTCCTTTGCCTTAGCTTCAGATTGTAAAAGCTCATTGACTTTCTTCAATTCTAAAGTTATAGCTTCATTAGCTATAACTTTGGCTTGAAGATGCTTAATGTTGAGCTTTAACTCTGAGATTATAGCTTCATTAGCTATAACTTTAGACTCAAGAGCTTCTTTCTCAACATTTGTCTTGTCTGAAGTTATAGCTGAAGTTGCCATAACTTTAGACTTGAGCTATTTAGCTTTGGCCTTAAGAAGTTGGTTTTCCTCAGCAATGTCAAGAATTTGTTCTTTAAGATCTTTTAATTCAAGACTTTGTTCATGACAGTGATCTAATGCTTCTTCAAAATACTTAATTAAAGACTTCTTAGATAAATTCTTAACTTGCTTTTTAAGTTCAAGATGACTAACCTCTTCGTCATCTTCTGAATCTGGTTCTGAATCTGAGTTGCCAACAAGACACATCTCGGATTCGCTTTCATTGTCATTGTCAGAAATTAGGTCAAGACTGACGTTGCTCAGACACAAGTTGGCGACTTCTTCTTCTTCTGACTCGTCGTCCTCTGTGTCGAGATCTCCCTAGCAATAAGCCATCATCACTTGCTTGAATTCTTTCTTGGTTTTGTCTCATTGATTTTTGTCTTTGATTTTCTTCCATGTGGGGCAATCCTTGATCATGTGATCATTATCCCCACATTTGAAGCAACCACGACTTGACAGAGACTATTTTGACTCAATTGGCTTTTTGTAAGATTTGTTGGTATTATTGTTAAACGTTTTCCCTTGTGGTTTATTAAAGAATTTTTTCTTAAAACGTCTAGCAAATAACACTGTTTCATCTTCAAGATCCGAATCTTGTCTTTCACTAGATTCGGCTTGTAGAGACACTTTCTTGCTATTACTATCATTTGCCTCATCTTCATCAAGAGTGATCTCGTGAGCCATTAGGGTTCCAAGTAGCTCTTGATAAGATAGGTTAGATAGGTCTTTACATTCCTCAATTACCGTCACCTTAGGTCTCCATCGTTTAGATAGACTTCTAAGGATCTTCCTGGCAATTTCCTCGGAGTCAAAGGTTTTTCCAAGATTTTTCAATTCATTAATGATACTAGAGAAGCGAGTGGACATGCTGTCAAGCGATTCATTGTGTTCCATAGAGAACAATTCGTACTTTCGCATCAGTAGTGCGATACGTTGCTTTTTGACAACAGTTGTCCCCTCATATGTTAACTCTAGACCATCCCATATTTCCTTGGCAGTAGAACTAGATGAGAAACGATCAAATTCAGTATGAGTCATGCCGTTTTGCAACAGACTGATAGCCTTTGAATTTTTCTCAGCTTTCTTATAATCTGCCTCAACATAGTCATCTTCTTTCTTTTCGATGGAAGTGCCAGTAGCCGTTCCAAGCATGATCTTATTAGGACCATTCTTAATGATTAGCCAACACTCCCAATCGTTACCCTTTATGAAATGGGTCATCATATTTTTCCATAAACTGTAGTTCTTCCTATCGAATACGGGACACTTCAGATGTTTGGAATCCATTAAAATAAAATTAAATGCAGCGGAAAATAAATAAAAATAAAAGGATAAATGGATCAGACTCCTTGCTGTAAGGCAATCAAGAGCACGAGGCTCTGATACCAATTGTAGAGTCTATTGATCGAATACGAAAGAGGGGGGGGGGGGGGGGGTAATTGAGTATTAAAAACTAGCCCCACTTTTTCGATTTATATGATATGTAATTAATTATTTGATCTTATGATTAAAATCAACTAATTAATTAATCAAAATAAGCGCGAATAAACGAAATAACGAAAAGTAAAGAGATAAGAGAGAGGCACACGATTTTTGAAGTGGTTCAGTTTCACACGTTGAAACCTACGTCCACTATTCTCGATTAATAATTTTTAGTACCTTTCTACGGATTACAAAAATTACCAACCCACTCGTATAATCAACACTATGATTATAACTCAAGGTGAGTATCGCTAAATACTCTATACTATCTTACGCTAATAAGAAAGTACAATATAACTCACACAGATTCCCGTTAAAGAATTGTAAGCTTATAATGATGTACTATTATCCAATAACGTATTTCACTCAAGCGATTGATAATAATTGATGCACGACTCTTTTAAAAACAAACTCTAAAAATAATAAATATTTGCTCAAAGGTTTGCTTTAAGACGATTTTGGAAAATCAATACAAGTATGTAAATATGTCGTGTTGTACTCGTGTATTTTGCAAATAATATGTGAATTAGTATTTATAGTAGTAGAATCATAATAGATCTAAAAACCCTAGTATAATATTTAATAAAGATACTTATCTTATCATAAAATAATATTTGCTTATCTTTTAGAAATATTTTTATCTCAAAATATTATTTGGTTTATCTTATAGAAATATATTTATCTTTATATTTCAAAATATTGTTGTAAAGATATATTAGAATCCTAGATTAGGTAAACTAAGGAAACAACCTATGGAGGCCGAAATCCCTAGCTCACGAAACCCTAGGAGGCACGCATCCCTAGGTGGCACAAACACTAGGTTTCACGAAACCCTAGGTGGCTCAAACACTAGGTGGGCTAATTAGGTTAACAACAAATTGAGATAGAATATATTAGAAATCCTAGGTAGCATGACAACCCATAAGTTGTATTACTAACCAATAGAATCTCATAAATATATTCTCTATTAAAACTTTTGATAAATATAAGAATACTCTTTCACTTTTGAAAATATTTCAAAACATTTTATTTCCAAAATCATGCATCAACATTTTATCATCCAAAGTCATAGACTAAAGCTATAACTTTGAACATAAAATCTCTCGAATGGAATAGTTACCGAATGACGACCTATACTATCTAATCTTCACAAAGATCTTCTGTAACAACCCGAAAAGTGCCCAATTTTTCTAGTAAAAATATTTACTAACACTTTTCAGTAGAACTTAAGTTTTTAAAATAGAAATTTTCGTTCCGAGTCTTATTTTGAAATTCCGCGTTCATATTTGGAATTTCTGAGAGATTTCGTGAAAAGACCGTTTTTAGTCATCTTTGACTTTTCTTGACTTTTTAAGTCGTCTTTGACTTTTCCTTGACTTTTTAAAGTCGTCATTGACTTTTTCTTGACTTTTAAGTCGTCCTAAACTTTTTCTTGACTTTTAAGGCATCTTCGACTTTTCTCGACTTTTCAGTCAACTTTGACTTCCGTTGACTTTTCCCGACTCGTCTCATAAGTATGAAGACCGAAATTTTATTTAAAAAAATAATCTTTTTGATTTATTTTTATTTAGATTTATTAAGATTTATCATAATTTAATATAATTATTTTGAATTTATGCGGAATTTAAAGAATAACTTATACGGTTTTTAACCAAACATCATTTAACTATTCCCGACTCATCGTAAATCCCGTAACCAATTCAAACTCGACTTTAGCATGAGTCACGCGGCCATGTCATCGTTTTCCACTCACCTGAGATATTTAATTCTTTCGATTAAACTAATACAAATATCTTAGATATTTGTTACTTTATCGATCCGTCAACGGAGATTACGCAAATCGAGAAAAAAATCAGACCCGATATCATCATGTACCACACGGCTCTCCTCTCCTTTCCTCTCCGCTAATAGACCTTGATATTTTCATTTCTTTTGATTAATATATCATAATATCTAGATATTATTTCACTTTATCGATCAGTTAACGAAAATTACGCAAAACGATCGAAATCAGATCCGTCTTCTCATCATTTCACACGGCTCATAAGTCCTCTAATAGGACTATATATTTGTCTTTCTTTTGATTATTAATAACATAATATCTTGATATTTAGTGTAATTAACTTTATCGTTAATTATATTTAATCGTTTACCGTAAAATAATTAGTAAACGCGAGTCAATTACGTAACAACAATTTCAAAACCCGACATCCACCTTTGCCTATATTTACACGGCTCAACACAACACTCCACTCACTAACAACTTTTCATTTTACAACAAATCAAATAAAGATCAAAATATCACTTTCTTTAATCGTTCTTCGTGTTCTTCGTCGTTCATCATTTGTTCCTCATCGTTCTTGAGCAAAACCTTCATAAAATCTTTGTTTCTTAATTAAATCCATCCTAATTTATATTTCTAGACTCTCCTCTTCGCTCCTCATCTTCACGTATGTTTTTATTTCAATTCCGTCAAGATCGTTTCAACACTTTAATTATGGAAAATTTAGTTTAAGTTCTAATAATTGTTTTCTTGTTATTTTCTTAGAGGGGAAGATTTGAAGACGAGTTTGGAGA
>JAIUZE010020848.1:0-13464 GCA_022085475.1 Heliosperma pusillum
TTCAAAATAATTATATTAAATTATCATAAATCTAAATAAATCTTAATAAAAATAAATTAAAAATATTATTTTTTTAAATAAAATTTCGGTCTTCAAAATTACAAGGCGAGTCGGAAAAAGTCAACGAAAGTCAAAGTTGACTTAAAAACGGGATTCCCTTGGAATCTCGCATAAATTCCAAATACGAACTCGGAATTTCAAAATTCAATTGGAAACAATAAATTCCACTTTAAAACTTAAACAGGCTGAAAAGTATTCGTAAAACATTTTCACTAGAAAAATAGGGTACTTTTCGGGTTGTTACAATAAAGCAGGTGATGAATTAACAATGGTAAAAAGGATATAGGGAAGTAGGTTCACACATGTAGATTAACATATTGATGAAATTGGATTTAGAACATGCAAATAATTCATTGTGAGTTCGTAAAAATGATGTGTTCATTACAATCATAGATCAGATGGTCTAGCAGGCTTTTAGGCAATTTACTAGGTCTTAATCTATCATGTCATGCTTTGTCTATTCAATTCACGTATTTCTACCTTGGAAAAGAATTCCATTCTAGTCAATGATTTTGATCAAGAATCGTTAACTATCGTTATAGTCCAAACATGCATAGACACAATGTTTTAAAAGCACAATTTCTTTTATCCAATTATCATCTTTTAATCAACCTAACATGGCTACCCTACACCCTAGAAAAACGACTACTCACTCATGGTGATGTTTATATCTAAGATAATGTTAATAATAAAAACTAGGATAGACATGTTTATTTGGTTTTGGCAATATTTTAAGACTCTTTATATGGCGATAATAACGACGCTATATTGACAATATAATGAAATGAAATGACGATTACAACGATATTGAAATGAATCTAAGATAACATGGGTGGAAAATAACAATCAAATAAGAAACATAAAGACATTAAACAAAAGATAGAATAGGAATACCTAGATGACGATCAACAACGATAATGACAACAATAATAGAAATTCCTTGCATAGAATAGTCGATCCACGAATTACAACGCTTGAACCACTTAAAGTAGATTACAAAGATGAAATTCTTATTGATCTAAGCTAAGGTTTTGATATAGAAAAGACAGAAATAAACTAAGAACTAAAGATGAAAAAGAAGAAGAAAATGAGAGAAGAGAGGCTAGTTCTCCCTCCTCCTAATCTATGGTTTTTGTAAAGAGAAGTGTAGAAGAGAATTGTGTGAAGTGCCTCCCATTGTGGTGACTGAGGCTCTCTTTATATAGCAGTAGGATTTCGTGGGTAAGGGGTCATGCATTCATCACATAGGACAAAAAGGAGGAAGTCGAAGCAAAAGCTCGGATCAGCAGAGATACCCGATCGGGTATACCACTTACCCGATCGGGTAAGTTGTATTCTTGGTGCTTTGACTTTCGTTTCATCTCCCCTTGCATATGACTTGACTTTAAATGTCCCCCTTGACCTCTTGAGTCGGGT
The DNA here is from genome assembly GCA_022085475.1 of Heliosperma pusillum. Taxonomy (NCBI): domain Eukaryota; kingdom Viridiplantae; phylum Streptophyta; class Magnoliopsida; order Caryophyllales; family Caryophyllaceae; genus Heliosperma; species Heliosperma pusillum. The sequence goes on from JAIUZE010020848.1 coordinate 1,477, forward strand.
TTGTTGATAGGGTTTTATGTAAAACGATGAATTCTTCGCCTAATGGATCGATCTTCTGACAACTGCGAAACCGTCTTTACTTCTTCTCTCTGTCGAATCAGTGAACCTTCTTGAAATGCCTTTGACTATGTCAAGCTTGCTTCTTCAATTCGTCGGGTTCTTAGGCAAATGCTCGGGAATATAGAAAAAGGGCGTAGAAACGTCACTTTCCCTACAAAACAGGTTAGAACATAGAGATTCGCCTAGAAGACGATATTAGCTCATAAAGTGGCTTAACAAAGCACAAATGACATACAAAACCGAGCTAAAATGGGGATTAAAATCATACAAATATTCACTTATCAAATTCCCCCAAGCTAAACCTTTGCTTGTCCTCAAGCAAACATGACAAACAATATCAGGACAAGGGTTGTAAGCGTTGGCTACTACACCATCAAGAAACAAATCTCAACGTAAAACTTTGGAAACATAATGAATCATAACCCAAAAACAACGTGGGCAAGAATGATACATAAACATGGCTGAGATTTACATAATGGCGCAGCACAAAGAATTTCACTACAGAATTTTCGGCTCTTTCATGATCTTTTTGACAACTCTCACGGCACACTCGAACACTCATGTATGCAAAAGGTGATTTCTTTATGTATAAATGTTTTTTAGATACTCACCTATCTACGACTTATGAAAATGTGTCCACAGTCTAATATGGTAAACAATTCAAAACACTAGTCAAAGATCACAATGCACAAAGAAAAGAAGCCGAAAAAATATGAAGAAGGCTTTGGGAAATGGGTGAAAGGTGGATAAACAGTTATGGTCATGTGAAGGTTAGGATGAGCTAGCAACTGACCAATGATAAATGAATACTCAATCCAAACTTTCGATTAATTCCCAAAAGACGAAAAACGAAGCCAGAAGGAACGGATTGGCTTATTACACACGAAACACAAGAGTGAACTCCTTCTAAACATTGAATTGACATTTTGAGGAGATACTCACAACTTCTTCTTTTATTTCTTTTTCTTTCTTTTTTCGATTTTTTTCTTTTTCAATTTTTTTTCATTTTTCTATTTCATTTTTTTCTTTCTTTTTTCTGAACATAACATCACTTTTTGGACATTTTGGTTCTCCCAAATTCACTTTGACATAAAAGAACAAATCTTCTCAAAAGAGCACCCATACACCATAGTCTAGCTACTAGCTCAAAAGGTAGGCAGTTTTTATGTGTAGCTATTATTTTGTGAAACATTTGTATGAAGGGGCTAATTTTGAGGGGTAATTCAAAGTGAAAAAGGCTTCAAATCTTAGTGAATAATGAATGCAATGCTTATAGGAATGAAATGAGAACCATACTTATGCGTTTTGACATGACACACATCACAAGGAGAACTACACACACCTAGATGAGACTGGGTATAGATGTACCAGCCTAAGGAGGTTCTACCTTACAATATATGTAACTTGCCAAATATCAAGATAAAGCGTACTCATCTATAGATTCATTCCATGCCTACTGTGTACAAGACTTCCCCATGCATGCACAATTCAATGAATATTGAATCATTATCTTTTGAAAGCTCTAAATTTGGGAAATGTAACATAATAGCATAGTAAACAAGCAAGCAAAGCAATAAAAGCATTCAATTGTGTTCAACATTGTTTTTTCAAAAATATAAACAACTAAAATGCAAAATGGGAAAATGCAATCCCTCCCCCAAGCTAAACATCACATTGTCCTCAATGTGAGCACAAAGACAAAATATGCAACGAGATGCTCAATATGAAGACGGGTAAAAAGGGAAAAAGATGAAAGGAGAGTGAAGCTTACTAGTCAGCGCGGACTCCCCCAAGCTAGTCTTTTGGACTTGACAAGGAAGGTCTTCATCGATTCTTCAAAAACTCTTTCATCTGCAAAATAAATCTAACAAAACAACGAAAAAAGGGAAAGCAAAAATAAAATGCAAAAAGAGGGGAAACACGGATTGCCTCCCGAGAAGCGCTGGTTTAACGTCTCGCTCGACGAAGTCTTCTATGAAATCATCTGGTTGGGGATTGACGCTCTATATAGACAATATCTAAGCATCCGATAATGGAATTGCTATAGTAGAGTTTCAATCGGTGTCCATTGACCTTGAATTTTTCACCATTACTAGTCATTATTTCCACATAACCGTATTTGCTTACATATGTGACAGTGAATGGTCCAGACCATCTTGATCGAAGTTTTCCCGGAAAAAATTTTAAACGGGAGTTGAAGAGAAGTACTTGGTCACCGACATTGAATTCTTTTTTGATTATCCTCTTGTCGTGCCAACGCTTTGTTTTCTCTTTATAGATCCTAGAATTCTCGTAAGCTTGCAAACGAAACTCTTCTAGCTCATTGAGTTGCAAAAGTCGTCTATCGGCGCTAAGCTTAGTGTCTAAGTTGAGTTCTTTGATAGCCCAGTAAGCTTTGTACTCTAACTCAACTGGGAGATGACAGACCTTTCCATAAACCAACCGATAGGGAGATGTTCCAATCGGGGTTTTGAAAGCTGTGCGATAAGCCCATAAGGTGTCATCGAGCTTATTACTCCAATCGGTTTCAGATTTCGAGACAACTTTTTGAAGAATTGTTTTTAGCTCTCTGTTTGAAACTTCTACTTGACCGCTGGTCTGAGGGTGGTAGGCTAAACCTCGTCTGTGATACACACCATACTTGGCAAGCAGAGTGTCTAACTGCTTTTCTCCGAAATGAGTTCCTCGATCACTTATCACGGCTCTGGGTACACCAAAACGCGGAAAGATGATCTTCTTAAATAGTCGTATCACAGCTCTAGCATCATTAGTGGGGGTGGCAATTGCTTCTACCCACTTTGAAACATAGTCGACAACGACTAAAATGTAACGATTTCCATTTGAAGAAGGGAATGGTCCTTGATAGTCAATACCCCAGACATCGAATATCTCGACTTCTAATATGCCATTTTGAGGCATTTCATGTCTCTTGGATATTTGACCCATTCGTTGGCAAGCATCACAAGCCATAACAAAGTCTTTTGAATCTTTAAACATCGTGGGCCAGAAAACCCCGGATTGTAAGACTTTGGCTACGGTCTTGGACGGACCATGATGACCACCATAAGCAGATGAGTGGCATCCTTCTAAAACTCCTTTTACTTCCCACTGGGGGATACAACGTCGATACAGACCATCTGAGCACTGCTTGAAAAGATAGGGGTCATCCCAAACAAAGAATTTTGCATCATGCAAAAATCTCTTTCTTTGGTTATAAGAAAGGTCGGAGGGTAGCTGGCGACTGACAAGGAAGTTGGCAAAATCAGCATACCAAGGAGAAGAGTCCGCAATTGCCATTAATGAATCATCAGCGAACGAATCATTAATTGGCGTTGGTAATCCTATTTCAGTTACTCTTATCCTTGAGAGATGGTCAGCGACTACATTCTCTGCTCCTTTCTTATCCCGGATCTCTAAATCAAACTCTTGAAGGAGTAAGATCCATCGGATAAGTCTAGGTTTTGCCTCTTTCTTTGAAAGCAGATATTTCAAGGCAGCATGGTCAGTGTAGACAATAAATTTTGATCCTATTAGGTAACGAGCGAAATTTGTCTAAGGCATAGACAATGGCGAGAAGTTCTTTCTCAGTGGTGGCATAGTTGATTTGGGCAGGATCTAGGGTTTTACTAGCATAGTAAATCGCATGAAGAAACTTTTCCTTTCTTTGCCCTAAAACAACTCCTACGGCATAATCACTCGCATCGCACATCAGTTCAAAGGGCAGATTCCAATCAGGCGACTAGATTATAGGTGCGGTGATCAAAGCGCGTTTGATTTTGTTGAATGCCTCGAGGCATTCCTTTGTGAAATTGAAAGGTGCATCCTTGAAAAGGAGCTCAGTCAGGGGCTTGGCTATCTTTGAAAAGTCTTTTATAAATCGTCGGTAGAAACCGGCGTGGCCAAGGAAACTCCTGATTCCTTTTACATTAGAAGGTGGTGGCAGTTGTTCAATAACTTGGATCTTAACTCGATTCACTTCGATACCTCTTTCTGAAACGATGTGACCTAAAACTACACCTTCGTTCACCATGAAGTGACACTTTTCCCAATTGAGAACAAGGTCGACTTCTTCACAGCGTTTTAGAACTCTGGATATATTTGTCAAACAATTATCAAAGGAAATGCCATAGACGCTAAAGTCGTCCATAAATACTTCCATGATAGATTCAACAAAATCTGAGAAGATACTGGTCATGCAACGCTGGAAAGTGGCAGGCGCATTACACAAGCCAAATGGCATTCTGCGATAAGCGAAAGTACCATAGGGACAGGTGAAGGTGGTTTTTTCTTGGTCCTCAGGGTGGATAAGGATTTGGAAAAATCCTGAGTAACCATCTAGATAACAGAAATACTTGTGGCAAGCTAACCTCTCTAGCATTTGGTCAATGAAAGGTAGAGGATAGTGATCTTTCCTAGTTGATTGATTCAGCTTTCTGTAGTCAATACACATACGCCATTCTGTCACAATCCTTGTGGGGATGAGCTCATTCTTCTCATTTTTGACTACTGTTGTTCCTCCTTTCTTGGGAACAACTTGAACAAGGCTAACCCATTTAGAGCCAGAGATTGCGTAGATTATGCCAGCATCTAGCAATTTCATAACTTCAGTTTTAACTACTTCTTGCATGTTGCGATTAAGACGACGTTGACCTTGAACACAAGGTTTTTGGCCTTCTTCTAAATTGATTCTATGCATGCAGAAGTCTGGGCTTATGCCTGTTAAATCTTTGAGTTTGTAACCTATTGCCTTTCTGTGTTTTTTCAAGACAGTCAATACTGAGGTTAACTGATTTTCATCTAGGAGAGCACTCACTATGACTGGGCAATACTCAAATTTATTTTAAAAAGCATATTTTAGATTCAAGGGAAGAGGTTTTAATTCAGGTTTATGTACTTCTGCCTTGGCAGGAGTATCAATTAAGCTTATGAACTCTTTAGCTTCTTCTGACGGTATCTCTTTTCAGGTCAGGTCCTTTTCCAGCTCACTGATCTCGAAATTGTCATTCTCAGAGATATCCTCCAATAACAAGATTGCTTCTAAAGGATCCTCTATTATTGATGGATACAGAGATTCATCGACAATGGAGTCGACAATATCAATGAAACAACAAGACTCCTCTAGCATGGGGCTTTTCATTGCACTGTTCAAGTTATAGGTGACTTTATCATCACCTACTTCTAGTGTCAGTTTTCCATTCTTAACGTCGATTACTGCTCCGGCAGTGTGTAAAAATGGCCTTCCTAAAATAATAGGGATTTGAGAATCTTCAGCCATATCTAGCACGATGAAATCACCGGGAATGAAAAACCTTCCTACTTTGACAAGCACATCTTCTAAAACTCCCTTAGCTTGTTTTAAAGAACGGTCTGCCATTTGCAGAGTGATACTGGTGCATTTGAGAATTCCCATATTCAACTTTTCACAAATGGAATAGGGCATGACGCTTACACTGACACCTAGATCGCATAGAGCTTTATCGATTGTGTAGGTGCCTATAGTGCAAGGTATAGAGAAACTACCGGGATCCTTTAACTTAGGAGGGGACTTATTTTGCAACAAAGAACTGCACTCACCTGTGAATGCTATGATTTCAACATCGTCTAAAGTCCTCTTCTTAGTTAAGATATCCTTCATGAATTTTGTGTAAGAAGGAATTTGAGTGATTAATTCAGTGAAGGGAACCGTTACCTGTGGTTTTTGACTACTTCCATGAATTTGCTAAACTGGCACTACTACAATTCCCTTACTTTCTCCACACTTTATGGTCGACGCTTTTACAAGCGTCGATCTATTTTTTCACCCTAAATCTATTTTATTAATATAATAATAATTTTTAATTTAAAAAACCACTATTCTAGACTCTTCCTCGTTCAGCCGTTCTAATTATTGGAGTACCAAACTTAAATTTCGTATCCCGCTTCCCCAAAAAATCAAACTGCCAATTGCTAATCCTTTATCCTTTAATTCATCAAAACCTAGTTCATCATCTGCTATTGAATTGCCAGACTGTTTGAACGCCTCTCGTCAATCGTCACCGTCATCACATTGAATGAATTGCTCATCACACTGAATCGCACCTCTTGTCAATCATCGGCTAAATAGGTAATTAAACAAAACACCTGTGTTTAATTTATCGGTTTATCTGGAATTATTGTGTTTAGTTATAATTATAATGTCCAACGATACTCCTATTTTGTCTTAAAATATTGTATATGGTAATCTTGGATGAATGTATGAGATGGAATAAGCAGGTTAGAGGTTTTGTGCCTCCCGTCAACCGTCTTGGCGTTGTCTTTGATTATATGCCATACGAGAATATAACATCGAAATGTATACTCCGTATATGAAGATAATGAAAATCCAAATTTAATTCTTCCCAAATCTGAAAAGCCATACCGGGTGCATTATTGCATGAACCTGGAGAATAATTAAACTATACTACATGTTTGGTAATCACTAAAATAAGTGCAAAAACCACAAGAAGGCGATGTGAAGGATAGAAGTAGTGAGACGAGCAATAGACACGGAAAATAGGATAGGGGAACTCTCAACAGACACAACTGCAGTAAGACATAAGATTGTTGCTTTTGCACATCAATTTGTTTAGATGATAAATATTTGTTTGTTCACATAATTTGAATTATTTAAGTGCCTAATATTTCTAATTTATTGGAGTTGATCATAGTTGTGAATTGACAAACTAGTACTGACATTAGGTGCACTCGGAATAATAGAGATTGATTTGATATAAACGATCACCATTCCCGAGTGAATGGTATCAGTATAAAGATTGTGCACTTGTCTATAGATAAATGTTATTTTGTATTGGCCATTTTGCTTTGAAATTTAGTTATTAGTGCAAAATGATGAGCAAGTCACATGAGATTACCACTCTGTGTGAATGGTCTTACTTTTTCGGTTCACACATTTTGGCCTTTGGTTCAACAACATTAAAACCATTTTTTTAATAGAATTGTACTGCAACTAAATGCAATGTTTGAAAGTCTTCAGTGTGAATTTACTCATTATGCCTTGACTGTGTTTGTTATCACATCAGTTCAATTAAACAACGTTTTTCCGAAGGTTATTTATGTGGAAATTTTTTAAAATAAAAATCTGTCTGATCTCCAAGCTTGACCTTATGAAATACCAGCATCAAACAAAGTAACTGTGCTCCCTAAAGGTAGGCTTTATATTGAACATGATCCTGATAATTGAGAGTTTGAGACACAGTTTCATCTTACTTGACTCTAATTCCTTACTATAATCACTACGCACTAGACATTTTAGAATATAATACATTAAGGATGTCAATTTATTCGTCATATCTATATTAGGTGTTTGTCTTTAACTGATTCTTCTAAAGTTATATGTATATATATGTCAATTTTTTAGTTTGATGAGGAGAACTTAATAAGTGTTGAATTATGCTCACTAACTAAAACTTAATTTGTACAGGTGGTGAGCAATGCCTAACATTCGACTAGTTTTTCATTAATTGTAGATCTAAGTGGATACATGTGTTGTATAAAGATCATTGTTGATTGAAAACTAGATGGAGCAAAGGGCGAGGGGTCTCGGATATTGTAGTTGGTACTTGTGACTAGTTCTTTTTTGAAAATTTCGTCATTGAAAGTGTGTAGTTTTCTTACATTATTTATTTTATATTTGTGCAGGATGTAAGCTAGACGAGCAAACATGACAAATGATCTTTTTAAATGAGATTGAAATGTATGCTTTTGATCAATCCTCACTCGATTAAACTAAGTAATTTCATTATTGTTTATGACTTTGACACAACCTTTCAATTGGTTATATGTAATTTTTTAGTTTGGTATACTCTACTATCAATTAATCAATATACTTGTGATGGAAGGTCTTATTATTTAAATGCTAGTGTGAATATCTAAGACTTCGCCCGCACCTTTCTTGAACAATATAAGCTTTTTTCCGTGTGCTTTGACATCATTTTTATCTAATTGTCTTTGAGATTTGAATCCTTGTGGGAAACAATGGCTTTTTATAATGACCTAGTAATAAATCGTTGTTAAGAAACTATAATAAACTTATTTCTGCTTTAGGTATATATAAGAAATTCTGTAAATGTAGATTTGTTGGCATGTTACCTCGCTTGTGTGCAGGAATACCATGAATTATTCCTAGGTAGGTAGAAATGTGGAAGAGATAAGTTAAAGGAAAGTAGCAAAAATATTCGAATTTGTAGTCTCGCCAAGTAAGTCTCACTATATGTCTATCTCCTCATTGTGAGACTTTTATGAGATCACAAATTAAGTTCCTCACTGTGTGACTTTTATGAGTTTAAAAATTAAGTTCCTTACTTAGTTTCTAATATCTTATCCATCTTCTTTCCGCAGGAAAAATATGAAAATAAGGAGGACGCAAGCAATGCGCTAATTTTGAGTTTTGGCTGATAAGGTAAGAGTTTAGCTAGTATACATACACAAGCTTTTATAATTTTGTATTTAACTGATGTTCTTTAGTTTATTCTTGTTGTCTTAGTTATGCTCAATTTTGATTTGCAGATTGAAAATGACTAGGTTGTTGAATGGTTGTATTGTAATTTAGTACATCTTTTTGTCTATACAGGTTAAAGAAATTGCGTTAATTCTTGACACTAGTGACTACTTAGCAATAATGTTGTTAGGATGTGTTTTTTTCTTTTTCCCTCAATAAGATTCATTTTCTAATTTTTTGGTGTCATGCTAGTATATGTTAATATTTAGTGGGGCTTTTTATTGTGTGATTTGTTTATAGTCTGAAATAGTAACAGATATTAGTCGTAAAGATCATGTAGAAAATGAACACCTACTGGAACTCTTACTGCTGCATATGTGATTATGGACACTGCTATGAAGGGAATCATCCAAATGCCGCATGCCATTGTCATTTTGAATGTTGTTTGGCTGTGTTGGATTATTCAAATGTCAAGTGCTATAGTAGATTTGAATGTTGTTTGTCACTCCGTTTTTTTGTTCAATTTTGGATTTTGAATATATGTGTTCATCAGTTAAATTCTTGTTCGTGATTCTGTTGTTTATGATATGATTTATGCGTTGTCTTGCCATTTTTCAAAGTTAAACTACGTTCATTTTCAGTAGAGTACATGTGGAGCTGAGATGTTATTTATAATTTTTGACTTAATTTGCTGAAATTTCTGTTAATTTATTTATTTTACACGATTCCAACGATAGATTTGGTGGCAATCTGTACATGAGCTTACTACAACACGCGACTGCTTGACACAACCTAAAGCAACTTCATTGATGGGGTATGTACTTCAAATATTCTAATCTCATTTCTATATGAGCTAGCACGTATTAACGTATTCAAGCTCCTTATTTAGTAATTCCGTTTAGTCATTTGGCTTGTTGACTGAAATTGTTGGTAGACAAAGTAGTGTTAGACTATTTAGAAAGTGTTTTTTTTGGGGGTAGTGAATGAATATTTGCACAAGAGGATTTTTTGTTCTGTAGAATAATTTCATTTGACGATTTTTACGTTCAACCTTTTTGGATTTGAACAAACCTTTACCATTCTTATCTTACATGACTATCTCCAGGACTGTATTAAGGTGGAATTGGTTTCAAGTGCAGCTCTATACGACAAATAAAGCTTTTGTAGGTGGATTAATAGAAGGTTTCAAGTGAAGCACATTGAGTCTGTTTTGGGAAAATATGCCAATTTTGGATTATTGTTACAGAGTTGGATTGCATAAGTTCTTGAAGTGGAGATGCATGAAGGATAATACAAGAGCTTAAAGTAATGTAAATGTTACTTGTTTCTTACCATATTATAGTGTAGTGTGTGTATTTCCTTTTTTTTTGGATGAGTGTAAGTAAATAGTTTAATACACTGTAATCCTAATTTTGTACAGTTACAAATGTCCATCTATACTCAGCTATCTTTTATCAATAATAAAATTTGATGGGATATTCTTCACGGATCTTGTGTAATTTTGTATCATTTTGCTACTTTCAATTTGCTTGATTTGTAAGGGAGTATAGGACAAATGAAAGGAAAGTGCCAAGAGTTCAAAGGGTTGCAATATAACAAAGCGTCGGCAATTCTTGATGCATAAAAGTGACGAGAAACTTTGACGCAAAAAAAGTGTCCATCATAAAGATAGAATTGACGGAAAAAAGCGTCGAAAAGGTTGACGCTATAAAGTGTCAAAAATTCCTGACGCCCCAAAAAACCACGCTTTTTAAAGTGTCGAGAAATAAAATCTCGACGCTTTTAAGCGTCAAGAATAGCTTAAAAAAGCGTCGAAAAAGTAAGGGATTTGTAGTAGTGTGGGTTTCCTTATGATTTCTCCTCAAGCGTTGGGGAAATGGAACTTGTATTTTGATGGGTTCCTTCAAAGGTTCATCCTTCTTTTCTTTGTTTTCCGCTTCCTTAGCGATGGATGGTTGGGAATCTTTTTGGCTCTCTACTGGTGTCGGTTCAACTATTGTTTCCTTGGGTTGCTGAGGTTCCTTATAAGTGGCACCACTCCTAAGGGTGATAGCATTAGCGGTGTCCCTTGGTTGCTTACCATGAGGTGGGAGTTGGCATTGTTTCCTTTGGGTATTAGAGGCAGCCAATTGGGCCATTTGAGTTTCAAGCATCTTGATGGCAGCATTTTGAGCTTGATCACTCTTTTGAAGTTGAACAAACATTGAATCTTGTTTTTGAACAACTTGGAGAAGCATGGATTCAATTTTGCTCAGGCTTGAGTCATTGGGTTGGCTTTGATTTTGGGGTGGTTGGTGTTGATAAGGTTGATTGAAGTTAGGTTGAAATGGAGGTCTCTGGTTTTGAAAACCAGGTGGATTATAGGGCTTCTGTTGATGTGGTATGAATGGTTATTGAATCTGATGGTGGGAATTCTGAATGTTGATGCTTTTGTAGGACAAAAGAGGATGGTTCTTTGTGTTCTCATTATAGAAGTTTGAGAAAGCATTGCCCTGCCTGTATGCTTGGTAGGCATTGACTTTCTCTAGCGAACTCCTACATTCTTGAAAACCGTGTCCTCCAACCCCACATGTCTCACATACCACTACGTGGTTAGTGACGTTAACATGTTGCTTGGATTGGGAAGAGCTTCCTACTTGTTGCTGCAGAAGGGCTAATTGGGCTTCTAGGAATGCTACTTTGCTAGAATCTTCCTGCTTGGTCTTGAGTGGCATAGCACGTGAGTTGCTATACTGAGAGTCTTGAATTGCCATTGACTCGATAGTTGCACTAGCTATTTCTACATCGATCTGATCGAAACGACCATGAATCAAGGCCATGATGAGGGCATTCTCTTTGTAATTCTTTGTACCTTTCCCATGCCTCATAAAGGCTTTCATCGCCTCTCTGACGGAATCCAGAGATTTGACTCCGTAAGAGTGCGGTTCGTTCTGGTGGGAAGTACTTTTGATAGAAAGCAAGAGCTAGACTATCCCAGTCGGCTATTCCTAAGGCAACTCGGTCAAGGCTATTGATCCAAAGTTTAGCCTTTCCTGTTAAAGAGAAGGGAAAGAGCATTTCCCTAATCTGCTCTTGGGATACTCCAGTTTGTCTAATTGTGGAGCAATAGTCACAGAAGTTTTGAATATGAAGGTTGTGATCTTCTGTGGCATTGCCACCAAATTGACTTCTTTCTATTAAATTGATGAAGGCAGGTTTGATCTCAAAGTTTTGGGCGGTGATTTGGGGTGTAGCAATACCCCTTGGAAGTGTATCTGTAGTTGGTTTAGAATGGTCTGAAAGTCGAACCATTTTCTTTTGCGAAGATGAAGATGGAGTGTTGTTTGAAGGTTGATTGGTTTTTGAGAATGGAGATGAGAATGGATCTTCTTCTCCTCCAAGATTAGATAAAATATCCGAATAATTCTCACGAATACAGTCTAAACTTGAAGTATCAGAAGCTTTTGAGATTT
>JAIUZE010020849.1:0-11787 GCA_022085475.1 Heliosperma pusillum
ATTTACTAGGTCTTAATCCACTATGTCACGCTTTGTCTATTCAATTCATGTATATCTACCTTGGAAAAGAATTCCACACTAGTCAATGAGTGTGATCAAGAATCGTCAACTATCGTTAAAGTCCAAACATGCATAGACACAATGTTTTAAAAGCACAATTTCTTTTATCCAATTATCATCTTTTAATCAATCTAACATGGCTACCCTACACCCTAGAAAGGTGACTACTCACTCATGATTATGTTTATGTCTACGATGATATTAACAATGAAAGTTAAGATAGGCATATTTAGTTGATTTTAACAATAATTTAGACTCTCTATGTGGTGATAATAACGACACTATATGACAATCTAAGAAATGAAACTATGATTATAACAACATAAAAACGAATCTAAGTGATATGAATAGGAAATAACAATCAAATGGAAAACAATAAAGAACAATAAGCAAAGGATAAATTAGGAATACCTAGGTGGCGATCAACGATGAAAGCGATAACAATAATAGAAATCCCTCGCATAGAAATACCGTACCTTGAATTACAACTTTTGAACCCAACAAAGTAGATGCAAGAGATTGAAGTTCTATTTGAACTAAGCTAATGTTTTGATAGGAAATAGACGAAAGTAAACTAGAACAAAAGACAAAAATAGAAGAGAATCTAAACTAGAAAGACTAAAGCTAAAAAGAAATATAAGACAATATTGTGTAAGAAAGTGTATGATGGATTATTTCATGGATGATGATATGAGGGGCTTGGCACATCTATTTATAGTATTAGGGTTTCGTGGATAAGAGGTCGGGCAATAAATGCATAGGTCAAAAATAGGATGAAGGAGCCGCAATGCACGAAGCAGCAGGAATACCCGATCGGGTACACCACTTACCCGATCGGGTAAGTCGTCTTCTGGAAGCTCTTGACTAACTCTTCAACTTCCTTCGCTTTGACTTGACTTAAAACATCCCCCTTGACTCTACAATCGGGTTTGTTGCTTGGATATGATGTAAAGCGATGAATTCTCCCGTCTAATTGATTGGTCTTCCTACAACTACAAAACCGTCTTTGCTTCTTCTCTCCCTTAAGTTAGTGAACCTTCTCGAAATGCCTTACACACAGTCACGCTTGCATCTTCAAATCGTCGGGTTCTAGGCAAATGCTCGGAAATATAGAAAAAGGGCGTAGAAACGTCACTTTTCCTACAAAACAAGTTAGAACACAGGAATTCGCCTAGAAGACGATATTAGCTCATAAAATGGCTTAACAAAGCACAAATGACAAACAAAACCGAGCTAAAGTGGGGGTTAAAATCATACAAATATTCATTTATCAAACTCCCCCAAGCTAAACCTTTGCTTGTCCTCAAGCAAACATAACAAACAATACCAGGACAAGGCTGCAAGCATTGGCTACTAGACCATCATGAAACAAATCTCAATATAAAGCTTTGAAAACATAATGAATCATAACCCAAAAGCAACGTGGGCAAGAATGATACATAGACATGGCTGAGATTTACATAACGGCGTAGCACAAAGAATTTCACTACAGATTTTCGGCTCTTGCATGATCTTTTTGACAAATGGACTCTTACGGCACACTCGAACACTCAATGTATGTAAAAGGTGATTTCTTTATGTGTAAATGTTTGAGACACTCACCTATCTACGACTCATGAAAATGTGTCCGCAGTCTAATATGGTAAACAATTCAAAACACAAGTCAAAGATCACAATGCACATAGAAAAGAAGCCGAAAAATGAGAAGAAGGCTTTGGGAAATGGGTGAAAGGTGGACAATTAGTTATGCTCATGTGAAGGTTATAGTGAGCTAGCAACTGACCAATGATAAATGAAAACTCAATCCAAACTTTCGATTAATTCCCAGAAAACGAATGATGAAGCCAGAATTAACAATTTGGCTTTTTCCACACGAAACACAAGAGTGAACTCCTTCTATATATTGACTTATTTAGGAGATACTCACAACTTCTTTTCTTATTTCTTTTTTTTTTCCTTTTTTTTTTCTTTTTGATTTTTCTATTTTTCTATTTTTCTTCTTTTTTCATTTTTCTTTTCTGAACACAACTTCATTTCTTGCACTTTTCGTTTTCCCAATTCACTTTGACAGATAAGAACAAATCTTCTCAAAAGAGCACCCACACACCATAGTCTAGCTACTAGCTCAAAAAGGTAGGCAATTTTTATTTGTAGCTATTTTTTTTGTGAAGCATTTGTATGAAGGGGCTAATTTTGACTGGTAAATTAAAGTGAAAAAGGCTTCAACTCTTAGTGAATCATGAATGCAATGCTTATAGAAATGAAGTGAGAACCATACTTATGCGTTTTGACATGACACACATCACAAAAAGAACTACACACACCTAAATGAGACTGGGTATGGATGTACCAGTCTAAGGAGGTTCTACCTTACAATATATGTAGTTTGCCAAATGTCAAGATCAAGCGTACTCATCTATAGATTCATTCCATGCCTACTGTGTACAAGACTTCCCCATGTATGCAAAATTCAATAAATATTGAATCATTATCTTTTGAAAGCTCTAAGTTTGGGAAATGTAACATGATAGCATAGTAAACAAGCAAGCAAAGCATGAAAAGCATTCAATTGTGTTCAAAAATTTTTAAATTTTCTCAAAAATCTTCTCTTTCTTATTCAAAATTTGAAAAATATAGCTAAAATACAAAATGGGAAATATGCAATCCCTCCCCCAAGCTAAACATCACATTGTCCTCAATGTGAGCACAAAAGCTAAATATGCAATGAGACGCTTAATGGGAAGAAAGGAAAAATGAAAGAAGAATGAAGCTTACTAGTCAGCGCGGACTCCCCCAAGCTAGTCTTTTGGACTTTTGACAAGGAAGGTCGTCAGAGATTCTTCCAAAAATCTTTCATCTGCAAAGAAATCTAACAAAACAACGTAAAAGGGAAAAATAAAAATGCAAAAAGGGAAAACACGGGTTGCCTCCCGAGAAGCGCTTGTTTAACGTCTTGCTCGACGAATTTTTCATTAGAATCATTAGGTTGAGGATGGACGCTCCGTATAGACAATATCTAAACATCCGATGATAGAATTGCTATAATAGAGTTTCAGTCTGTGTCCATTAACTTTGAATTTCTCACCATTGCTAGTCACTAGTTCCACATAGCCGTACTTGCTCACATATGTGACAGTGAATGGTCCAGACCATCGGGAACGAAGTTTTCCCGGAAAAATTTTCAGACGGGAGTTGAAAAGAAGTACTTGGTCACCGACTTTAAATTCTTTCTTAATTATCCTCTTGTCGTGCCAACGCTTCGTTTTTTCCTTATAAATCCGAGAATTCTCATAAGCTTGCAAACGAAATTCCTCTAGCTCATTGAGTTGCAAGAGTCTCCTATCAGCGCTAAGCTTAGTGTCTAAATTTAGTTCTTTGATAGCCCAGTAAGCTTTATACTCTAACTCGACAGGAAGATGACATGCCTTACCATAAACCAATCGATAAGGAGATGTTCCAATCGGGGTTTTGAAAGCTGTGCGATAAGCCCACAAGGTGTCATCGAGCTTATTACTCCATTCAGTTCTAGATCTTGAGACTACTTTCTGAAGAATTGTTTTCAACTCTCTATTTGAGACTTCAACTTGACCGCTG
Source organism: Heliosperma pusillum (assembly GCA_022085475.1). Lineage (NCBI taxonomy): Eukaryota > Viridiplantae > Streptophyta > Magnoliopsida > Caryophyllales > Caryophyllaceae > Heliosperma > Heliosperma pusillum. The sequence continues at coordinate 3,655 of JAIUZE010020849.1, forward strand.
GTCTGAGGATGGTAGGCTAATCCTCGTCTGTGATACACACCATATTTAGCAAGCAGAGTATCTAACTGCTTTTCTCCAAAGTGAGTTCCCCGATCACTAATCACGGCTCTGGGTACACCAAAACGTGGAAAAATGATCTTCTTAAATAGCCGTATCACAGCTCTAGCATCATTAGTGGGAGTGGCAATTGCTTCTACCCACTTGGAAACATAGTCAACAACGACTAGAATATAACGATTTCCGTTAGAAGAAGGGAATGGTCCTTGATAGTCAATACCCCAGACATCGAATATTTCAACTTCTAATATGCCATTTTGAGGCATCTCATGTCTCTTGGATATTTGACCCATTCGTTGACAAGCGTCACAAGCCATAACAGAAGCTTTTGAATCTTTGAACATCGAGGGCCAGAAAAACCCGGATTGTAAGACTTTGGCTACGGTCTTGGACGGACCATGATGACCACCACAAGCAGATGAGTGGCATCCTTCTAAAACTCCTTTAACTTCCCACTAAGGGATACATCGTCTATAAAGACCATCAGAACACTGCTTGAAAAGATAAGGGTCATCCCAAACGAAGAACTTTGCATCATGCAAAAATCGCTTCCTTTGGTTATAAGAAAGATCAGAAGGTAGCTGTCGACTGACGAGAAAGTTGGCCATATCAGCATACCAAGGAGAAGAGTCAGTAATCACCATTAATGAATCATCAGCAAACGAATCATTAATGGGTGTTGGCAGTCCTATTTCAGTTACTCTTATCCTTGAAAGATGGTCAGCGACTACATTTTCTGCTCCTTTCTTATCCCGGATCTCTAGATCAAACTCTTGAAGGAGTAAAATCCATCGGATAAGCCGAGTTTTTGCCTCTTTCTTTGAAAGTAGATATTTCAACGCAGCACGGTCAGTTTAAACAATGACTTTTGATCCTATAAGGTAAGAACGGAATTTGTCTAAGGCATACACAATGGCAAGAAGTTCTTTTTCAGTAGTGGCATAGTTGATTTGGGCAGGATCTAACGTTTTACTAGCATAGTAAATAGCATGAAGGAACTTTTCCTTTCTTTGCCCCAAAACAACTCCAACGGCGTAATCACTCGCATCGCACATAAGCTCAAATGGAAGATTCCAATCAGGTGACTGGATTATAGGTGCGTTGATTAGAGCGCGTTTGATTTTGTTGAATGCCTCAAGGCATTCCTTCGTGAAATTAAAAGGCGCATCCTTAAAAAGGAGCTCAGTCAGGGGTTTGGCTATTTTAGAAAAATCCTAACCGTCGGTAAAAACCGGCGTAGCCAAGTAAACTCCTGATTCCTTTTACATTAGCGGGTGGTGGCAGTTGCTCAATAACTTGGATCTTAGCTCGATCCACTTCAATACCTCTTTCAGAAATGATGTGTCCTAAAACCACACCTTCGTTCACCATGAAGTGACACTTTTCCCAGTTGAGAACAAGGTTGACTTCTTCACAGCGTTTTAGCACTTTAGACAGATTTGTCAAACAGCTATCAAAGAAAATGCCATAGACGCTAAAGTCGTCCATAAATACTTCCATGATAGTCTCAACAAAATCAGAAAAGATACTAGTCATGCAACGCTGGAAAGTTGCAGGTGCATTACACAAGCCAAATGGCATTCGGCGATAAGCAAAAGTGCCATAGGGACAGGTGAAGGTGGTTTTCTCTTGGTCCTCAGGGTGGATAGGAATTTGGAAAAATCCTGAGTAACCATCTAAATAACAGAAATATTTGTGCCAAGCTAACCTCTCTAACATTTGATCAATGAAGGGCAGAGGATAGTGATCTTTTCTAGTTGATTGGTTCAACTTCCATTAGTCAATGCACATACGCCATCCCGTCACAATCCTTGTGGGGATGAGCTCGTTCTTCTCATTTTTGACTACTGTTGTTCCTCCTTTCTTGGGAACAACTTGGACAGGGCTAACCCATTTTGAGTCAGAAATTGCATAGATTATGCCAGCATCTAGCAATTTCAGAACTTTAGTTTTAACTACCTCTTGCATGTTTGGGTTAAGACGGCGTTGACCCTGAACACAAGGTCTTTGGCCTTCTTCTAAGTTGATTCTATGCATGCAAAAGTCAGGGCTTATGCCTGTGAGGTCTTCAAGTTTATAGCCTATTGCCTTCTTATGTTTTCTCAAAACAATCAATAGTGAGTTTAATTGATTTTCATCTAGGAGAGCACTCACTATGACCGGGCAATATTCAGACTCATCTAAAAAAGCATATTTTAGATTTGAGGGAAGAGGTTTAAGTTCAGGTTTATGTACTTCTGCCTTGGCAGGAGTATCAATTAAGCTTATGAACTCCTCAACTTCTTCAGACGGTATCTCTTTACCAGTCAAGTCCCTTTCCAGCTCACTGATCTCAAAATTGTCATTCTCGGAGATATCCTCTAACAATAAAATTGCTTCTAAAGGATCCTCAATTATGGATGGGTACAGAGGTTCATCAACGATTGAGTCGACAATGTCAAGAAAACAGCAAGGCTCTTCAAGCATAGGGCTCTTCATTGCACTGTTTAAGTTGTAGGTGACTTTATCATCACCTACCTCTAATGTCAATTTTCCATTCTTGACATCGATTACTGCTCCCGCAGTGTGTAGAAATGGCCTTCCTAGAATGATAGGGATTTTCGAATCTTCTGCCATATCTAACACTATAAAATCGACTGGAATGAAAAACTTCCCTACTCTAACAGGTACATCTTCTAAAACTCCCATAGGTTGTTTTAGAGAACGATCTGCCATTTGCAGGGTGATACTTGTGCATTTCAGAATTCCCATATTCAATTTTTCGCAAATGGAATAGGGCATAACGCTCACACTAGCACCTAGATCGCATAAAGCTTTATCAATCATATAGGTGTCTATAGTGCAAGGTATAGAGAAACTACCAGGATCCTTTAACTTAGGTGGGGACTTATTTTGCCATAACGCACTGCATTCGGCGGTGAATGCGATGGTTTCAACATCATCCAGAGTCCTCTTCTTTGTTAGGATATCCTTCATAAATTTCGTGTAAGAAGGGATTTGAGTGATTAATTCAGTGAAGGGAACCGTTACTTGGAGGTTTTTGACAACTTCCATGAATTTACCGAATTGGGTTTCCTTATGATTTCTCCTCAAACGCTGGGGAAATGGAACTTGAATTTTGATGGGTTCCTTTTCAAGTTCCCCCTTCTTTTTAGATTTGTCTTCCGCTTCCTTAGCGGTGGATGGTTGGGTTTCGTTTTGGCTTTCTACTTCTGAAGGCTCAACTGTTGGTTCTTTGTGTTGCTGAGGTCCCGCATAAGTGGTACCAGTCGTAAGGGTGATAGCATTTGCGGTGTCCCTCGGTTGTTCACCATGAGGTGGGAGTTGGCCTTGTTTTCTTTGGGTAATAGAGGTAGACAATTGGGCCATTTGAGTTTCAAGCATTTTGATGGCAGCATCTTTGGCTTGATCACTCTTTTGAAATTGAGCAAACATTGAATCCTGTTTTTGAACAACTTGTAGAAGCATAGATTCAATTTTGCTCAAACTTAGGTCATTTGGTTGGCCTTGAATTTGAGGTGGTTGGTGTTGAGTTTGGTATGGTTGATTGAAGTTAGATTGGAATGAAGGTCTCTTGTTTTGAAAACCAGGTGGATTGTAAGGCTTTTATTGGTGTGGTATGAATGGTTGTTGAGTTTGTTGGCGGGGATTTTGAACATTGGTACTTTTGTAGGACAAAAATGGGTGGTTTTTTGTGTTTTTGTTATAGAAGTTTGAGAAAGCGTTGCCTTGCCTATATCCTTGATAGGCATTGACTTGCTCTATTAAACTTCTACAATCTTGAAAACTATGCCCTCCAATCCCACATGTCTCACATACCACTACGTGGTTGGTGACGTTGATATGCTCCTTGGATTGGGAAGAGCTTCCTACTTGTTGCTGCAGAAGGGCTAATTGGGCTTCCAGGAGTGCTACTTTACTTGAATCATCCTGCTTGGCTTTGAGCGGTATAGCACGCGAGTTGCTATACTGAGAATCGTGGATTGCCATTGACTCGATAGTCGCACTGGCTATCTCTACATCGATTTGATCGAAACGACCATTGTTGGCGGAGTCGAGGATACGACGTGATTCGCCACAACAACCGTTGTAGAATGTGATAGCCAGGAACCATGAATCAAGGCCATGATGAGGGCATTCTCTTTGTAATTCTTTATATCTTTCCCATGCCTCATAAAGGCTTTCGTCGCCTCTCTGACGGAATCCAGTAATTTGACTTCGTAAGAGCGCGGTTCGTTCTGGTGGGAAGTACTTTTGATAGAAAGAAAGAGCTAGACCATCCCAATCAACTATTCCTAGGGCAACTCGGTCAAGACTATTGATCCAGAGTTTTGCCTTTCCTCTTAAAGAGAAGGGAAAGAGCATTTCCCTAATCTGTTCTTGGGATACTCCAGTTTGTCTAATCGTGGAGCAATAGTCACAGAAGTTTTGGATATGAAGGTTAGGGTCTTCTGTGGCATTGCCACCAAATTGATATATTTCTATTAAATTGATGAAGGCAGGTTTGATTTCGAAGTTTTGAGCTGTAATTTGAGGTGTAGCGAGACCCTTTGGAAGTGTATCTGCAGTGGGTTTAGAATGGTCGGAAAGTCGAACCATTTTTGGTTGCGAAGATGAAGATGGAATGTTGGTTGAAAGTTGATTGATTTTTGGAAATGGAGATGAAAATGGATCTTCTTCTCCTTCAAGAGTAGGTAGAATATCCGAGTATTTCTCACGAATACGATCTAAACTTGAAATGTCAGAAGCTTTTGAAATTTAATTGAATAGCTTTAATTTCCTACACAGAGTTCTTTCTAGTTCGGGGTCTAAAGGAATAGGGGTTCCTAGTCTAGAAGATCTGGGCATAAGATAGAAAAGCTAAGATGAAAAATCAAGAGAGGTCTAAAGGTATTTGAGTTCCTAAAGACTAGATAAAACTAATCGTGATAGAAATCACAATAAAAAGGAAAACTAAACCGTGCTCCCCGGCAACGGCGCCAAAATTTGATCAAGCCTGTCGCAAGCCCGAAACAAAGATAAATTACCCAGACTAGGCTAATAACAAATTAATGTAATTAGGGAAGTAGGGGTCGATCCTCAGGGAGAAGGTGTTTCCTATAGATTGTGAATTGTTTCACAATTGAGTTTTATCTAATGATTTTCTGGGTTTTGGATTTGGTGATGTCTAAACTAACGAATGGCATAAATAAAAACGAAATAAAAACAAACTAGAATGAAAACAATAAAGCAAATGATAGATTAACAATAATGAGAAGCATCTAGGGAAGTAGGTTCACACATGTAGATTGATATATTGATGAAATTGGGTTTAGGATATGCAAGCAATTCATTGAGCGTTCGTAAGAATGGTGTGTTCATTACAATCATAGATCAGATGGTCTAGCAGGCTTTTAGTGCGATTTACTACGTCTTAATCCACTATGTCACACTTTGTTTATTCAATTCCTGTATATCTACCTTGGAAAAGAATTCCACACTAGTCAATGATTGTGATCAAGAATCGTCAACTATCGTTAAAGTCCAAACATGCATAGACACAATGTTTTAAAAGCACAATTTCCTTTATCCAATTATCATATTTTAATCAATCTAACATGGCTACCCTACACCCTAGAAAGGTGACTACTCACTCATGATTATATTTATAACTAAGATGATATTAACAATGAAAGTTAAGGTAAGCATATTTAGTTGATTTTGACAATAATTTAGACTCTCTATGTGGTGATAATAACGACGCTATATGACAATCTAAGAAATGAAACTATGATTATAACAACATGAAAATGAATCTAAATGATATGAATAGAAAATAACAATCAAATGGAAAACAAATAAGAACAATAAACAAAGGATAAACTAGGAATACCTAGGTGACGATCAACGATGAAAGTGATAACAATAATAGAAATCCTTCGCATAGAAATACCGTACTTTGAATTACAACTTGTGAACCCAACTAGTAGATACAAAGATTGAAATTCTATTGAACTATTCTAATGTTTTGATATGAAATAGACGAAAGTAAACTAGAACAAAAGACAAAAATAGAAGAGAATCTAAACTAGAAAGACTAAAGCTAAAAAAGAAATATAAGACAAGATTGTGTAAGAAAATGTATATGATGTATATGATGTATATGATGTTGGATGTATGAATGAGGGGCTTGGCACATCTATTTATAGTATTAGGGTTTCGTGGAGAAGAGGTCGGGTAATAAATACATAGGGCAAATTTAGGAAGAAGGAGCCGCAATGCACGAAACAGCAGGAATACCCGATCGGGTACACCACTTACCCGATCGGGTAAGTCGTCTTCTGGAAGCTCTTGACTAACTCTTCAACTTCCTTCGCTTTGACTTGACTTACAACATCCCCCTTGACTCTACAATCGGGTTTGTTGCTTGGATATGATGTAAAGCGATGAATTCTCCCGTCTAATTGATTGGTCTTCCGACAACTACAAAACTGTCTTTGCTTCTTCTCTCCCTTAAGTTAGTGAACCTTCTCGAAATGCCTTACACACGGTCAAGCTTGCATCTTCAAATCGTCGGGTTCTAGGCAAATGCTCGGAAATATAGAAAAAGGGCGTAGAAACGTCACTTTCCCTACAAAACAAGTTAGAAAACAGGAATTCACCTAGAAGACGATATTAGCTCATAAAATGGCTTAACAAAGCACAAATGACAAACAAAACCGAGCTAAAGTGGGGGTTAAAATCATACAAATATTCACTTATCAAGGTAACACAATGATCCACCTTAAGACGGTAGATACAAACAAACATAACATCACTCAACAGAATCAACAAACAAGTTAGAACCTAACAAACATCAGGTACACCAAAGACTACCACCTTAGGTCCTTAAGTCTACCCATCTTTCATTTATTATTTCATGGTCAAGTAGTTTAAGTTAGGGTTCACGTGTGTGCGTCGGGAGCGATAAAGTTGTGATACCAACTGTGACAACCCTCGCGAATGCGGAAATATAAAACAAACAAGCATGTGAATTATATAGCGGAATTATGAAGTTTTAAAAACTTTTATACATGCAAGGAAAGAATACGAGGAGTGTCAAATAATACAAACTAAAGTACGAATTATACTACATCAAGAGACGAAGTCTCTCCAAAATGTTAACAAGTAAAAGTGTTAAGCAAACAAGCTAAAATCGTCTAGAGGTGTTTTAATCCAGGGACAACGCCCGCTAGCTCACACCCGAACCCAAAATGTCAAGCAAAAAGCCATCCATGCAAGCAACCTATTCATCCATGAAAAACATGAACGCCATAATCAGTGGGGAGTAACTCCGGGTTCTCCCAGCCATATCACATTAATCGTACATATAAGGAAATACAAAAGTAAAATCATGCATATATAGATATACATGTGAGTTACGATAAGAATAGATAGGCAATTCGATAAATAATGATAAGATCATATGGAAATCAAATTGAAGAACCATCATGTTATTCAAGACTCGGGAAAGACACTCTTAGACAACCGAATACGCTCACTAGGGCTTGCATCTCACCGTTAGCGGTATAAGTTTGATAAGATTGAGACTCGACAAACAAACCATGCCAAGTCATGCAATGACCATGAATAAATCCATCATGTTATCATCCATTCAAACAACCCAATACATAGACGGTGCCCAATCATGCAATAACCATGAATAATATCATGAAATCACGCATTCAAAGACGATGACACGACGACATCTCTCACGGTAAATGAAACGCACTAGCATCGTGTACATGGCAAGTATGATTAAAAGGCATCCACGGGATAAAGCGTTTCCCTGAACTCATACACGATGCTACATTTCGTATATGTAGCCTAATTTCCTCCTGGTAGGAACGATAATTAAACGGCTCCTAATCTAAACCTGGCCAGATTCTCGGAATCACATTTTCCGATTCGACATGCGATAACATTTCGCATCCAAGACTCGTTCAATCATAGACGCCGAGTACCCCAAATTCGGTAGAACAATTCACGAAAGAGGCGGAAAAGAGCACAAGCCTCATAACAAGCGGTACTCTACATGCAAATAACACCACCTCGCAA
>JAIUZE010020851.1:0-44235 GCA_022085475.1 Heliosperma pusillum
TCATTGATTTTAAACAGGGGATTCTTTCGGTTCAAGAGTTCACCAGCAAGTTTAATGAGTTGGCCCATTATGCCACTCGACTTATTTCTAGGGAGGAGGACAAAGCTTTCTTTTACTTAGGAAAGCTATCTCCTCAGGTGAAGGGGAAGATAAGTAGGGGTTCTACTTCTTTCGTCTCTATTTATAATGATGCTTTATGGGCGGAGAATTCTATTCGGGAGATTGCCGAAGAGGCCCGTACTTCGTTTGTAGCTCCTAATGCCTTTGGCAAGAGACCTTTATATCCTACTTCCCGACCTTCCTTTTCTCCCTCTTTTCCCAACAAGAGGAGGAACTTTCAGAGTGGACAGGCAAATCAGACAAACCGTCCATTCGTCCCGAGCAACAACAACGATCCTAAGGGTCGTACCTGTTTTGCGTGCAAGATGCCTATGCATCCAGGTATTGGTTGTTTCAACAAGCCAATTGTATGCTTTACTTGTCTGAAACCGGGACACAAGTCATTTGTATGTCCTGATAGGAAGATGATAGCTTCTACACCAGCTACATCTGGGAGACCGAAGGGTCGAATTTTCGTCATGAGCCGTGCTGAGGCCGATGCTCAACCAGACCTGGTGACTGGTACGCTTCAATTTATGAAATCCGTGTTTAATTTTATTAGATACGGGAGCTTCTTTGTCTCTTCCTCAGCCTCGTTTTCCTTTTTCGCCTTCGCCTTTTTCATCTTATCTTAATCTGTAATAATGCTTCCTAATGTTCCTTGTATCATGTTCTTTTATCCCTACTCTCGGGAGAGGTAGTCCTTTTAGTTATCGTAAGGGTTAGTAGAGGTGTTTTGAAGGCGTTTCAAATATGATACCTAACCATCATATGGAGCTAGTTTCGTGTTTAAATGATTATGGAAAATAGAGAATAAGTTTAGGAAGAAACTATCCTAGTGGTTTTAGACTATGAAAACTTGAAGTTGCAATATCATTTCTTTTTGAGGATCGAATTAAGCATAATGGTGGTTGGTTGTTGTGGTTAGGAGTTTTATTGGTTCTTTAAATGTTACTTGGAAAAAAATTTGTTGTCGTTAAATGTTGGACCCTAACGAGAATAAATACTTTGAGGAATTAAGATTTGGATGACACAACTTGAGGAATATCGTCATAAGCGAAAACAGATGTATTGAGAGTTTGGAAGAGATAAATAAATTGATTTACGGTCGCATTGCCCTTTGATTGGCAAAAGTTAAGTGAAATGAGATTGTGTGACTAATCTCTTTTGAGGAGTTGTGTTTTAACTTTTGAAGATGAGACAGTTAATTGTTAATAACTTAAGATAATGAATTTTTGGAATAAATTGGATCAAAGGATTTCATAGTAAGTCTCCTTTACTTTGGGGTTGTTAGCGGCATTGTTTCCCTAATTATGAATATTTTGATGGTGATTTCCAATAATAGTTTCGATGGATTTTAGAAGATGTTAATTGAATTGGAATAATTGGAAGTTGCTACTCGATGTGGCATGCTTATGAAATATCTTGGTAGGAATCCGATGATTGAAATGTTGAGGATATATTGCACTTCCTTGAGGACTAGTTTACTTGTACAGTTAGTATTGTCGAGTTACTATCGACATTAGAATTTTCATAGAGGGAAGATAGTATTGGGGTTCATCCTTCGTTTTTTCTTTATTCTTTCCTTCTTTCTTTCTTCTTTCTATTCGATTTATTCTTTCGAATATTTCGTTCCTTCTATCAATTGTCATCTCGTATAGATAGGATATTAGAAGCTTTAGTTAGAAGTTTTAGGTATAGATAGTAGTGTTCTTACTTTTACTATAGAATTTTTGAATTAAAAGCTTTTAGAAATGTTTTATGATTTCGAGTATTTTACCGTCAAGGAGTGTTGAGACTTGTTATTGGAGACGTTCGATAACTAGTTTTCTCATTTATTGATGCGAAAATGTATATTTTTAAGTCTTTGACTTGGGACGTCGAGGTTCTTAACGGCCGACGAGAACCTTCCGTTCCATTGATAAGATCCTATATTTATAGTACAAGTATATTTTTAACAGTTTTGAAATAGACCTACATATATGTTACGTTCCTTCTTCTAAGTTTCGAGGACGAAACTTTTTAAAGGGAGGGGTGATTGTAACAACCCGAAATATACCCGATTTTTCTAGTAAAAATATTTACTAACACTTTTCAGTAGAACTTAAGTTTTTAAAATAGGAATTTTTGTTCCGAGTCTTATTTTGAAATTCCGCGTTCGTATTTGGAATTTTGGAGGGATTCCATGAAAAGACCGTTTTTGGTCATCTTTGACTTTTCTTGACTTTTAAACCGTCTTTGACTTTTTCTTGACTTTTTAAAGTCGTCATTTACTTTTTCTTGACTTTTAAGTCGTCCTAAACTTTTCTGGACTTTTAAGTCATCTTCGACTTTTCTCGACTTTTCAGTCAACTTTGACTTCCGTTGACTTTTCCCGACTCGTCTCATAAGTTTGAAGACCGCAATTTTATTTAAAAAAATAATATTTTTGATTTATTTTTATTTAGATTTATTAAGATTTATCATAATTTAATATAATTATTTTGAATTTATTCGGAATTTAAAGAATAACGTTTACGGTTTTAACCGAACGTCATTTAACTATTCCCGCCTCATCGTAAAGCGCGAAACAAAATCGAAACTCGACTTTGGCATGAGTCACACGCGCGTGTCATCGCTTTCCACTCACCATTAGATGTTTTATTTATTTTGATTAAAATAATCAAAATATCTAGATATTTACTTACTTTATCGATCCGTCAACGAAGATTACGCAAATCGAGCAAAAACAGACCGAATCCTCACCATATCACACGGCTACTTTAGTGCTCTAATAGATCTTGATATTTTAATTTCTTTTTATTAATATATCATAATATCTAGATATTAATTTACTTTATCGATCAGTTAACGAAAACTACGCAAAACGCTCGAAATCGGACCCGACAAGCTCAACATCACACGGCTCCCTTACCCACTCTTAAGCCTTGATATTTTCATTATTTTTCATTACAATATCATAATATCTTGACATTAACTTTATCGTAAATTATATTTAATCATTTACCGTAAAATAATTATTTAACGCGAGTCAATTACGTAACAACAATTTCAAAACTCGACATCTTTATTTGGCCTATATTACACGGCTCAACCCACTCTCCACTCACCAACAACTTTTCATTGTTACAACAACTCAAATAAAGATCAAAACATCACTTTATTTAATCGTTCTTCGTGTTCTTCGTCGTTCATCAATCGTTCTTCATCGTTCTTGAGCAAAACCTTCATAAAATCTTCGTTTCTTAATTAAATCCATCCTAATTTATATTTCTAGACTCTCCTCTTCGCTCCTCATCTTCACGTATGGTTTAATTTCAATTCCGTCAAAATCGTTTTCAAGACTTTCATTATGGAAAATCATATTTTAAGTTCTAATAATGTTTTCTTGTCATTTCTTATAGGGGAAGATTTTGAAGACGAGTTTGGTGACTCGTATAATTTAGGAGAAGACTAGAAGACGGGTTTCTTATTTTCTTAGTTCTTATTATTTTGGTGCTACTTGATTTTAGCTAAGCTAAGGTAACGATTCCGAGTTACTCGACGATATAATGTCACATAGCCTTATTTTCTTAGGTTTTAGTTCATATTATGGTTACTAATGATTTTTAGTAGTAACATGTTAAGTAGTAGGATTTATATGTTGTATGGAAATTATAATATGTTAGTGTTCTAGACATGTTAGTATGATTTAATTATAATCATGATTTTAATATGCATGATGGTTGAATTGGATGTTAAAAATGGATGTTGTTAATTAAAATGATGTTAGGAGTAATTTGGGGTGGTGGTTGTGGTGGCCGAGGAAGTGGCCGGGTATGGTGGTTGGTGAACCGGCCGGTTCAGGCTGGTCAGACCGGTTCAGGCCGGTCCAGCCGGTCTGGGTTGGTCCTTGGTGGGTCCGGGGTTTGTCTTTGGGTTGTGTCGATGTTTGATTGTTTAATTGTTGTTTTGACGAGTCTTAATTATGTTAAAGCATGCGGGAAATATTAGGAAAACGGTTTTAGTAAAGTTGGAAAAATAAACCAAAACAGCCCAAACAGGCCGTGGGGCCCCATCCAGGCCCATGTAGGGTCCGGCCCAACTCAGCCCGTGGGTCCCACTTTGGGACTTGTGACGGTTTTTGAGTTATCGTCATTTTTATCGTGTTTTGTAATATTTAGCAAGTGGGAAATGTTAATAAGTAAAATATTTAAATTTAAAAAGGTTTTTCATAAAAATTATTTCTCACATGTTAGAAATTATAAGACAAGATCGTAGTTTAATTGGATATCATTTAAGTCAAGCGGGGTTTTACGTAATGTTTAATAATTCACATGTTAGAAGTTTTATTAAAATAACATGTAATGAATATGTTGATTTTATGTCTATGTGATAAAGACTCTGTTTCTAGCCGGTTTGATCCAACGGGTTTGGTCGAACTAAGATCTAGTCAGCCCCGATTTGACTGATGACCCGTCGCGGGACTCGGGTCGGGGATTTGTCTTCAAGTAAGGTTTTATTTGATTATTGAATTAGCCTTGGTAGATATGAGGCGATATGATATCTGGTTATTATTTATATGAAATTAGTCACATGATAGGAAGTTTTTCCCGTGACTGTTTTATTATATGGTTGGTGTCGTGTTGACTAAGTACCCATAGAGAATTATGAGTATATGGCGTCTTGACCATCCTAATTCTAAATGAGTAGCTTGGACCATGACATCGATAGGCCCGTACTGTCTTTAACGAGTATATAGTTCATGGTTAATAGCTTTTGTGTCCCGGGCCTGGGGGGCTTATCCCCAAGTCGGGGCATGGCATCCTAAGAGTTCCGCTTTGGGAAGTGAGCCAGCTTAAGTACTAGCCATCTCTGCTTAGGGGGTCGCCTAGCAGAGTTTCTTGTGTACGGTTATGTCATGAGACGGGGAATGGAATAGCTGTTGTGGCTAGGTCTGATCAGTCTAGGACTAGGATGTTTTCCTACCTTGTGGTATAGCCTCGAGTTACAATCGACTATGGACGGTCCTAAGAACTTATGCCTGTTTGTAGAGGTATTGGTCTTTCATGTTTGTATGATTCTATGAGTTCTAGAAGGTGAGACGCAAGCCGGCTAGGATTGATAGAGTTTGGATTACCGATTGTTAACTGATTCACATGATTACGTGTTGATTAGGGTTTGAGTGTATCACGGCCATGTTTCTGAGAGGAACCTCTGAGCTAGCATACCAGCTTCCCTACCTCGAGTTATAGTTTATTATCGTTTTCACATGATAGCTTTCACATGCTAGGTTATTTGTTAGTTATCTGTTTCATAACATGAAAAGCATATCATATATGTTTAAGTTTTTTATTTTCCATATACATTGCTTTTATGTTATTCATGTTTCATTAAACTCGACATTTCGTGGCTGGGAGAACTCGGAGTTACTCCCCACTGACTGTGGCTTCCGTGTTTATATTTAATGCGGTCGAACAGGTGGTGTTGCATATTTGGGGTACATGGACGAGCTAGCGAGCGAAGTATTTACCTTGGACCTATATTCGGTTCTAGATTGTATATTATTATACACTCTTTTATTTCCGTATTTATACGGGAGATATGTCTCCCGTCTTGTATATTTCTTTTGTAGAATTTTATTACCGTTTTGTAATGACCTTTTTATTTATGACACCCTTTGTTATGTATTTAAATTATTTTTTTTCTTTCCGTAAAATTTGAGGGTGTCACATACTTGAAGTTACACCTTATTTGTTTTAAGTTACAACCAATTTATTTTAACTAATTTTTATAATTTACCCATATACTTGAAATTATTTGAAATTATAGCATATCTTAACTGAAGTTACATCATATTCACTTACAGTTACATCGTGTCTAATTACACAATATTGTTTTGGTCATATATTAATTTAGTCATATAGTTAAAGTTATTTGAAATTACACCATATATTAATTTGGTCATATAGTTAAAGTTGGACCATATATACTTGAAATTACACAATATGTTTTTGAAGATATACTCAATTTACTTGAAATTACATCATATTTAAATTAAGTTAAGAAATTAATTTATCCATATATTTGAAGTTACATCCATCTAGTTGAAGTTAACTCATAGCAGATAAAATTTACTATGTTTGTATATTAAAGCTACACTGATTGTGAATTGAAATTACATTAATTGTGTATTGAAGTGATAATGATTTGTGAATTGAAGCTACACTAACTGTAAATAAAAGTTACATTAATTATGAATTGAAGTTACATTAATTGTGAACTAAAGTTACACACTATATACTTGATGTTACACTAATTGAATAGAGTTACAATGATTGTGTATTGAAGTTACACTGATTGTAAATTGAAGTTACACTAATTGAGATTAAAGTTACACTGATTGTGAATTGAAGTTAGACCATATCATATATGATTAAAATTACACTAATTATAAATTGAAGTTACACTTTTTATGAACCGAAGTTACACACTATATATTTAAAGGTACGCCCCTTCTAAAGTCACTCATTCTAAAAAAGTGTAATCTCTCATATTAAAGTTACACTAATTGAATAGAGTGAATCTCGAGAACACATCCCTCATAGGGAATGATTATGTATTGAAGTTACACTGATTGTAAATTGAAGTTACACTAATTGAGATTAAAGTTACACTGATTGTGAATTGAAGTTAGACCATATCATATATGATTAAAATTACACTAATTATAAATTGAAGTTACACTTTTGCGAACAGAAGTTACACACTATATATTTAAAGGTACACCCCTTCTAAAGTCACTCATTCTACAAAAGATGTAATCTCCCATATTAAAGTTACACATTACAAACATTAAAATTACACATTCTAAAAAATGAAATTACACTGCAAACTTTAAAAAATATATATCAACAATTTGAAGCTAAATTTATCAAGCAAATTGAGGTAAAAATGAAATAGCAAATGTTTTTAATGTAAACAAATCTTAAATGTCACATCCAGACATTGGAACCCACTGAAAAACTTAAAAGGAGTCAAACCACCACAAGAAGGACACAATAATGATGAAGCAATCTAAAAATCCTCAATACACTGCTCACCCATTATTCGTTCAAAACCATTTGAATGTCTATTTAAAATTTACAGTATTCACCCTTCAAAGTAACTAAAACTAGACATAAAAAATCCCAAAAATACTATCTAGATTGCCTAAATTAATGGCGATGTAACCAATGACTGCCACAAAACAAGCAATAAATTAATGGCAATGTTAAATCTTAAATAGAGAGAGATTTGAGAGGGTTAGAGGGAGGACGACGAGACGAGGTGGGTTGGCGGCAGCATGTTGGTCGGCTAGTAGTGTTGGCGAAAGAAGGTGGGTTGCTTGTAGGTGGGTCGGCAGCATTATGGTGGCAGCGAGGGCAAAGCGGGTGGCAGTAATTGGGTGTTTGAGAGAGCAGTGGGAAGAGAATGAAGAGAGAGAGAGAGAGGGTTTTACAGTTTTTATGTTTTGATGTTTTGAATTAGTAAATGAAAAATCTGTTTTCAATGTTACCTAGGAAATAGGATATTTCGTTGGGAACGTAAAAAAGTGGTTGATGAGGTCTTTTTTTCCTTTTAATCTCAGTCATCCATAATATATGATCCAATGGCTTATATTAGGACTCATGAACTCACCTTAGGAAGTAGGACTTACCTGTCCCTATATATATATATATATATATATATATATATATATATATAGAGAGAGAGAGAGAGAGAGAGAGAGGAGAGAGAGAGAGAGAGAGAGAGAGAGAGAGAGAGAGAGAGAGAGAGAGAGAGAGAGAGAGGCAAGATCTAGTTAGTCCACCTAAATATTTGAGACCGTGAGTTCAGGTATACAATATCACATATTACACGAAACAATATCACTGGATATACTAAACAATATCACAAAAAAATAGCACAAAAGTGTTAAAAATATTTTATGTCATACTACTCGCCGTTGACGACGACCACCCACGCACTACAATGACAACATATACAAGCACCTAGATAACTAAAGCAAACAATTATCCGGCACCGTTGTCACCCATTATTTATCCCATGTTTTCATTGTCAGTCTTCATATTCCTCCACCCATACAAATTACTCTTGCTCGGAGCTCACACCACCCCCAATAACAACAAAATTTGTCATTGTCGTCGTTAACTTAGGGGTTATGATAAAAGATGCTATATACCACTAGTAGAAAAACATTAATTTGCGGCTCTTCATTTGAGTCGTTTTATCCATATAGCAGCAAATAGAGATTTAATTTAATTTTTTTCCTAAAATATACAAAGCTATTTGAGGCGTTTGGTGAATAACTGCCGCAAATTTAACTGGCGTTCTCATGCAAACCGCCGCAAAGCTATTTGAGTTGTTGGTGTATTGGTTGATATTTTTGAGGTACATGTATGGTAATTAAATTGCGATTTTCTTTTTCCTGTCAAACTTTCTTTGCCACTGTATCGACAACTACTGCACAACACTATAAGAATGAAATCATAATTACATATTTGAATTAAATCAGGCTTTTGATTGTGAGTTCGTTACTTTATACCCATTTTGATATTGATGTATAAATTTTTGTTTATCATATACTATCTCCGTCCCATTCATATGTTTGCCGTTTATATTCTTTGTGAGGGTATTTTAATTAAAGACAAACAAATGATTGGGACGGAGGGAGTAAATTGAATGTGCTTGTCAATCTGGTCAATTTAATTTATTAACCGTAAATTATTTTCGCATGCACCGTCTGTATCAGGTCCATACCCTTCATGACCAAAGACTGAAAGACAGGTGAGTTATCTAATGTATTTTAATGGTTACTTTTTCTTTTTAATAGAAATGTGAGTTAGGGCGTTTTGGATGTGTATTACATGTAGTTAACTAATGGTCTTCAATCAATTGGTATTTGTCTTTTTTTTTGTCTACTGCAAATGTGAGATCCTTTTCCACATTTAGGATCTTCGTTTTTTACTTTTCTTGCTGTAATTTTTGAATGAGTTACCTACTTTATATATGTGGTGTACATTGTAATTGAATAGGCAATTACTTGGGCTCTTTGATAATATGACTTAGAGATAACTAATGCTCGTCAAGGTAACTGCTTCAATGTCGATTACTGTTGAGCAATGTCCTTAGAAGAAGGGATTTTTTCAGTTTTAGATACTGACTCGCCTAAAACGTCGCTATTAAAGGCGGTCAAATTAACTATTTATAACCTTACTAATTACCTACTAATTAAACTAAAGTAAAGTGGAAAGCAAGGGTCGAACCCAAGGGAAGGGGGAATGCAATTGTGTAATTAAAAGAGTAACTAGAATAGATGCACAAGTAACAAACAATATGTAAAAAGGGGGGGTTTTGATTTTGATTCAAAAACAAGTAAATTCAAATAAGAGTGCAACACAAGAAAGCAATTAGAGGATGAAAATAATCAAGTTGAGAAAAACTTAACCCAATCCTATAGATGGTCCTCAAATGGTTGATCCTAGACTCAATCAATTCCCCAATTAATTATTATTATCTTATTGTGAAGATTAATCTTCTAAACCTCCTTAATAGTGGTAAATGACAAGGAAATTACACTTAATCATCAACCCAACTTATTAATCATTCCAAGTAGAAATCACATACATTGATTCAACTAATAAGAAGAGAAAAGCATGAGAGGTTCAATAAGAGCAATTAGGCACAATGAACACAATTAATACCAAATCGCAAGTTAATCCATTTCTTGTAAGTCAAGTTAGGAGGAAATCACACTCACTAATTCAATTACAAGGAGTTGCAAAAATAGAATCACAAGGAAATCACACTTAATGATTCTAACAACAATAGATTAGGAAAATGGTAAGATTAAGATAACAAGGAAATCACACTTAATTACTTTAATCAAACAAGTTTCCAAATCCAACAACATAAAACACAAGGGATTAACAATAATAACAATAATTAGGGAAAGATTAGGAGTCTTACAACCAAAAGATTACACCTTTGAGGATTGGATTAAGAAATAAGATTAGTTGCCCATTCTAGATCTAAACCCAAAATAGATGAAAAATCCAAAGATTACAACTTTGATTAATTGTTCCACAAGACAAACATAAATTATGAGATAAGATAATGAAAACCTAGTGTTTTCATCTTTATATAGTCCACATATAATAGAGAATTAATGGGCTGTAATTTGGTGAAAGCCCGTAACAAAGCTGAAGCTCGTCAGAAGGGGCGCACGGTGCGCCTGGGGTGCTTCCAGCAGGGCGCACGGTGCGCCCAAATGGCTGATTTTTTTCTATGATTTCTTCTTTGTTCTTCCTTTGGATGGCTTTTGACTTGTTCTTTCTTGGCATGTTTCCTAGCCTTCCTTGGGACTTAGTTGGGTCTCTTGCACCGCTTTAAAGCCGCTTAAAACTCCATTATGATCATGATACTCGGAGTTGGTAATAATGGATTAAATCCATCAATACCACTTCACCCTATTGTCTTATTGTCCTAAAAACTACTAAGTTAACCGGTAGAATTGTGAGCTTATAAGATACCATGGTTTACTACATAGCCTTCTGAGATACCCATGTGTACTTAGTTAACTTAGTAAAACTGAAATCGCTCTTCCATATACCTAACTAATGTTTCATTATATGAACACACACTCTGCTCCTTACTATGCAAGACTCTAGAGAGTTTAATGAGTAGTTTTCCTTTATTCCATCATCTTACATAGACCCACTGAAATGGAAAATTTTAGTCCATCTACATAGAGGAATTGTGTATCTGTCTCTAACTGTTCTTTTCTAAATTCTGTGTATTGCAGATTGTCTTAAGGGAGGATTTTGGTACAAATGGTCGAGATGGATACTTTGACGAATATGGGTATGCTACTAACTATATTTTTCAAAAGTTCAAAACTTTGTTATAAGAGGACCATAAGAGGGCCATTCAGTATATTGGCAGCTTTATTTCGAGGCCAGTTACATATTTAATTGATTATTATATTGCCGGCTTTATTTCGAGGCCAGTTACATATATCTAATTGATTAGTATATTGGTGGCTTTATTTCGAGGCCAATTACATATTTAATTGATTTGTATATTGGCGGCTTTATTTCGCGACCAATATGTACTGAAAAATCCACCTTGATGTAAAATATGAGATCAAACAGGGGCACAACTGATTTAGGTTTAACGAAGGCAATATAATCAAATGAATTTAGATATGGATGCATGCCGAGTAAATGGTAACTCGTTTTCACCTTAATTATTAACTGTAAGTCATACTTCTCTTTAAGGTATTCAACAAGTTAATCCCATAAATGATAAAGAGATAGCTCTCGGGAATATGAAGGTGAAAGAGTCAAACACCCCAACATTTGCAACAGTAATTTTGAGGATATGCAATGAAACTTAGGAAGATTAGTAATAATCTTTGTAACCTCTTTCCTTATCTCTGTTTAGAGTAATCAGGCCTCTTGGGAGTCCAGGGGCAACCTCCCAACCTTATTTTATAATAAGTAAGCCTTTCGAGTAATTATTAGTCGCAATGACGTTAAATAATCAGGCCTGAAGCCTCTTTAGTTTCTACCCAACCCACTACCACTAACTCCTAACATTTTGCCTTGACCATTATCCATGTTGTTAGCTTTGATCATGGCCTTCTAGTTTAGTTTGTCATGTTTGGCTGCTTAATTTTGATTTTATAACAACTTCATACAAGTTTTTGGGATAATGTCGGCCATTTAGCTTTAAAGTTTGGATTTGGTGTAATCATCTTGAGTTGAATTTGTGCTAGTTGAGAATTTATCTTTTAAATGTTGCTTTTCATGTGCAAAGTGAGCTATTGGAGATGTTCCTACTCAATTGTCATCATTGTGTACTAGTTCCAGGTGAGAGGTGTAAAAATGGCTTCACTGAACATTACTTGCTAGCTAAAAAATGAGTTATATGATGGTTAGATAAA
Organism: Heliosperma pusillum; assembly: GCA_022085475.1. NCBI lineage: Eukaryota > Viridiplantae > Streptophyta > Magnoliopsida > Caryophyllales > Caryophyllaceae > Heliosperma > Heliosperma pusillum. The sequence goes on from JAIUZE010020851.1 coordinate 12,068, forward strand.
ATGGTAGCTATTTTTCTGTTGAAATCGCCGAATTTGAATTTTTTTCTCTCCTGGTTTTCAATTATTGTCTTTGTTGCATCTCAGAATAGGAGTACAAGGATGTAAGTCGTATCCCCTTTTTACTCTCACGTAACTCAGTCCTTGTACTACTGACTCGTTGGCGTGCCACCTGAATGTCGCATGCCGCATATTTTTTAATGTCAATGATAAGTCAAGAGTTGTCATAGCTCTTACTCCTTTGAGGCCTCATGTTTTCTGTTTACATTCTGATTTTGTGTCCAATGGTTCTGCAGGCAAAAGTGGAATATCTAAGGAATCTTATTCAACTGAGCTCTCGTATGTAGACAAGCAAAGAAATATTTATTTTCTACTCTTAGAGGTGAAATTCTTAATCCAGTAACTCATTATGGCTGACGTGTATTTTTCGAGTAATACAAATGTGTTTATCATTGAATTGTTTTTAGGGTTTTCAACTAGCTTCTCATTGTCGCCTTACTTGTCGTCTTTACTCATGGTTTGCACGTTAACCACCTTTTCTTGACGACATGTAAGGAACTTTGGGTTATCTAAGTTTTTGTTTTGATTTGCAAAACATAACTGATCCTTTATTAATTTCGGTCGGCATCATAAAATTTTAAGCTCTTCTTGTTGATTATTTACTTGTTTCCTATCTTTGACTTGCTCAAAAATTGCAGTTCACTGGTGAAAAGTAGAATGTATATATGGAAAGAACTTGTCAAGTACTTATGTTTGCATGTATTTCCAGATCATTTAATTAAGAGTATGTTTTCATGGCCAAATGTAGAATGTCGTCTGAAGATTGGCACAAGATCAGCTACATGGGAAAAACATCAGCCAACTCAGTAGCCACAAAGAAATTAGAGTATTGTAGGTGTTTTATTTATATATTTAATGTATGAATTGAGAATAGTTATAAAAATCATGTAAGATTGTATTGTAAAATTATATTTGAGATTATTTATATTTAAACCATTCGTTTGGATTGATTTTATTTATTTATTTTGGGCTTATTTGAGGTGTTTTTCACCTCAAATATATATATTTTTTTAAATAATAAATACTATTTGCGGCTCCTTTTTCAAAAAAACGCCGCAAATACATTTAGTTATTTGCTGCGTTTTTTTAGAAAAACACCGCAAATAGCTTCTTAATTGTTGCGTTTTTTTTTCGCCGCTAATGTATTTTCTATTTGCGGCCCCCTTATTTGCTGCTATTTCAAAAACGCCGCAATAAGGCCTTATTTTGACGCCGCAAAAAAATATTTTTCCACTAGTGTACAATGAACTTTGGTGAACCACCGATAATAGTGACTTTCTGGCATGAAAAGGCGAGAGAATGATGGTTTTTGTCGGAGCTTTGTTAGTGGAATCAATTGGTGTGAAAAAAAGTATGAGAAAAAAAAGTTAGTAATAGTGCGCAAAAAAGTGCTTCACTGGTGTGATATTGTATAGTATATCCCGTGATATTGTTTAGCATAACTTGTGATATTGTTTCATGGACTCACGGACTCAAAAAGATAGGGTGGACTCACGTGATCCTAATTCTAGAGGCAAGATCCGGTGAGTCCACCTAAATATTTGAGTCCGTGAGTCCAGCTATACAATATCACAGATTACATAAAACAATATCACTAGTTATACTAAGCAGTATCACGAAAAAAACAGCACAAAAGGGCTAAAAAAATTAATGTGAAAAAAATATTAGAAATTTTTTTGTAATAGTGCGTGAAAAAGTGGTTCAGTGGTGTGATATTGTATAATATATCTCGTGATATTGTATCATGGACTCACGAACTCAAAAAGATAGGGTAGACTCACATGATCCTAATTATATATATATATATATATATATATATATATATATATATATATATATATATATATATATATATATATATATATATATATATATATATATATATATATATTCTATCTATCTATCTTTAGGATCCGGTGGAAACGACCACTCGGTGGAAAAAGTGGAAACGACCTATATGTACATTGTTATATATGATGGATACACTATTTTTTTTTCTCTTTAACAAATCTCAAATACGCTTTTTATTATCGTAGGTACGCATATTACAAAAATTCTATGTACATTTTTTAAGAATGTAGATACACATTTTTTTTATCATAGGTACACTCTTTTACCAGATTTTTATATGTTCTTTTTAAGTAAATGCACTTTTTCCATCCTAGGTACATTTTTTTTATCATAATTCTAAATACACTATTTAGGAACGTAGATACAGTTTTTAGATACATAAAGTACTACTCTAGATACACTTTTTAGGAACGTAGTTACATTATTTACAAGATCTCATATACGGAGTACATTTTAAATTATTGTCAGAGGTACGTTAAAATACGAATTACATAGATACACAAAATATCATTCTAGATACATAAAATACTATTCTAAATACATAAAATACTATTCTAGATACACAAATATAAAATACACGTATATCGATAACCCAAATTGAAGTCCTACGTCAAATACACGAACTACTTCGGAGCCACCACACCCAACGTCGGTCCATCTCCGACCACCAAGACCCACGCCATCACCCAATTTATTACCACGCACCAGCAATCACCACGTAATCACTGCAACCCCACCGAGTATAATTCCTTAAATAAACCCTAATTTCTAATATTTAAATCAAAATCAAAACAAAATCAGAGATTGAGAAATCCCCTCGTCGACCGTACCTCATACATCGCAACAATGGCGGAAAGGCGCGAAATTCTGATTGTGTATAAGGGGATGAGACAACTCTTACCTGTGTTTCCCCTTCAATCTGTTGCCTTCCTTCGTCGACAGTTCCTCACGGCGGCGAGTTCGCAAGAAGAAAATTTTAGATATGGGTTCGAAAATGGTGTATGTTGGGAATTGGTAGTGCTCAATGACGTAGCCAGAGTTGCGCCGGCATCAGGGATTCTCGCCGGCGTTTCTGGTGATTGTCGATGGAATTAGTACCTACAATAATGGTTGCAAGTTGTTGTCGGTATTGGTGCATCTCGTGGCTGGGGCAATTGTCGGCGTTCGGTGGTGGAGGTGGCGCGCCTGAAAGTTTGTCAGGTGGTGGTTGAGGCGTATGGCGGTGGTGTTGGTTGAGAGGTCTGGTGGTGGTTGGAGCGTTTCTGGTGAATCATGATAAAGTACAGGAAATGTAACAAATGGTGAGTATGAGAGAGATGGGGGTATAGGTTTTATTTTTTTGGGGAGTATACTGTATACGCATCAATTTTTATAAAACTAGTACGTTTTCACTTTTTGCACCGAGTGGTCGTTTGCACCGGATCTTACCTCTATATATATATATATATATATATATATATATATATATAGAATTAGGATCATGTGATTCCACCCTATTTTTTTGAATCGGTGAGTCCAGGATACAATATCACAAGCTATACTGAACAATATCACAAGATATACTATACAATATCACACTATTGAACCACTTTTTCGCGCACTATTACTAACTTTTTTTTTCTCATACTTTTTTTCCCTCCAATTGATTCCAATACTAAATTTCCGACAGACATCATCATTCTCTCGCCCTTTCATGTCGGAAAGTCACTATCATCGGTGTTTCATCGAAATTTATTGTATTTAGCTTCTTTTTGAAAGTCCATAAACCTTAATTAGATTCTTCTAATTAGTTACTAAATTATTTGTTAATTTAGTTATTAATGATCTATGTAACATGCATGCAAATATAAAAACATTTATATATAAAAGAAGAAATTTCCTCACATTGAAATGGAAATAAAAGGGCACAATAAGAACTCCTTCTTATTGATCTTGAGCTATAATCAAGGATGATCCAAGAACAATCTCCAAAGTAGAAGACTTCCTTTAAGTTGCACCAAGATTAACCCAAATAAACTTAACTTATTACTAAGTAGATAATAAGAAAAGTTACACTAATATTGGAATATATTACTACCTTAGTAATACTTAATGAATATTAGTATATGAGAGTTTTTAGAGAGATGAGAGGATTTTAGTGAGATAAAGCAAACAAGCAAGAATGAACAACACAAAATGAACAACCATAGTGCTTTTTTATAAGCACTAGGGCCGGTTCATGTAGGCCTCACAAGGCACTTATTTTGCTTATTTTAATTCACATGCAAAGTGATGAAGTGTAGTGTTGAGTGAAATGATTTTTGGTATACTATTCATGTCATAATCACATGTGACTTGTTAGCATGTACAAAAGCAACCATCATCACCTTCACTACTACTATGACCGGCCACATGTGGCCTTATATGGTCCATTTTGATTTTTGATAAATGTCCCACAAATACTCATTAATCATATGCTTAATTATCTTATATAATTAAGTGTTAATTTGATCATATAACAATTATATGACATAAATGAATAAATAATATGTACTTAACATTTTAAGTGATATTTTACCATTATATCAATATATAATGGGTCCCACAATGCTTAGTTAATCTATTTTACAACTCCTTGTAAATATAATTAACTAATTAGCTCTACCTCAAATTATATGTAAAACCTCAACTAATTTAATAAATTAACGATTAATTACTAAACTAGATCTTATTTAATCATATTAAATAAGATATAAATTTATAAGTCAATTATCGCATAATTGAAAAATAAACTTAATCAAATTTGAGTTCCTAACTCAATTTCTAACTATTAACTCTCGTATATATATCAAATATATGTAATGGACTAGTCAACTGTATCATATGCAAATCATTAGTTACTATTTGGGTTTCATCCTATAGGTGTGACTGAAAGAGATTAGTTGATCACCGCCGTAATACGACAATAACGTCAAATTCTAGTCAGCCAACCGTTATTGATTTACGTTAATCAACTGACTAATCATATATATATATATATATATATATATATATATATATATATAGGCAATAAATATCCCTATTATATTCCTTAATGAGATTTATTATGTGGCACACTATTGTGGAGGACAACTACTCCAACAATTTCCCATTTGTGTAGCACAAGTGTGCGTCACCAATTCTCTTGTCTCTTTATCACTTCTCCCACTCAACGCAAGGTGTCTTTCAGGTCACACTTGCGATTGATTATATCTAGAGTGGTTTTCTCGATATGGAGAGTAACTGTCTGAACGGAAAATCTACCATAGATCCCTTTCCGAGTGTGGCCACGCATTTACAGCAACTACTCCTCGAGGGGCCTGAAGATTTTTGTACCCAACGTGGGTGGACAATTCCTGTTGACGCATCTACTCTGTATGATGTAGATCACCATGACCCAGAAGATGTCCATCGGCCTCCTTTTACGGCACGACCTAGAACATCAACCAAAACCAATCGGAAACTGCACCGACTCAGATAGACGGTCGCCAGTCAAAAGAATCGACTCATAGGAATAAGATAGAAGACCCTGCCGCGACCAGGCATCAATTAATTGATTTAAGGGTCTCTACAAAGGTCACTGTCCGACAGAGTGTCATACAGTCTGTCTATGTAATCGACCAGTCATCTCCATGACCCCATGGTGCTAAACCAACCATCGATCGACTTACAATCTAGTCACTTCGAGACGTCACCTCTTTGAGTGAGTAGGGACAAAATACTAAGTTCATCCTATTCACTTGAATAGGGTCCAACATTGTCTTACAATCTATTCGGATAAACAAAGTATTAAATTTAGTGAAACTAAATAAAAGAGTTTATAATAAAACTCGAACAATGAATGCAATTATCATATATGAAATAATTAACACAACATTCAATTATTCCATATTACGTAATCTATAGGAATTCTGGTACTCGTCTCAATCCCATTGTGATGACATGACAATCATGCTTAGCCTTTGATAAAGGCTTGGTTAAAGGATTAGCAATGTTATCATCTGTCCCAACCTTACAAATGTCAATTTTCTTTGTATCCACGTAATCTCTAATTACATGATATTTCCTAAGTACATGTCTAGACTTATTACTAGACTTTGGCTCTTTTGCTTGAAAGATAGCCTTACTGTTATCACAATAAATCGTGATAGGATCTTTGGCAGTAGGGACTACTGCTAGTCCTTCCAAAAATTGTCGAATCCACACAGCTTCCTTTGCAGCTTTAGACGCTGCAAGTTACTCTACTTCTGTTGTAGAATCCGCTGTAATGCTTTACTTGAAACTCTTTCAGCAAATAGCTCCTCCATTCATCATATAAACATAGCCGGATTGGGATTTCATATCATCCCTATCTGTTTGGAAACTGGCGTCTGTGTAACCCTTTACACGTAACTCAGTTTCACCTCCAAACACTAAGAACGAATCCTTGGTCCTTCTCAAGTACTTAAGGATGTTCTTTACGGCTATCCAGTGACTCTCACCTGGATTTACTTGGTAACGACTTGTCATGCTCAAAGCATATGCAACATCGGGACGAGTGCACATCATAGCATACATGATTGATCCAACAACGGATGCGTAAGGGATCAATTTCATGCGTTCAATCTCCTCGGGTTTGGTAGGGCACTCTGACTTGCTCAAAGTGATCCCACTTCCCATAGGAAAAAAGCCTCTCTTAGAGTCTTTCATGTTGAACCGATCAAGAATTTTATTAATATAAGTTTCTTGACTTAATGCTAGTATCCTTTTAGATCTATCCCTATAGATCCGGATACGTAAGATGCGCTAGGCCTCTCCTAAGTCTTTCATTTGGAAATGAATCCCTAGCCACTCCTTCACAAAAGTGAGCATTGGTATATCATTCCCAATGAGTAGTATGTCATCTACATACAGGACTATAAAAGTTACTTTACTCCCACTAAACTTCATGTATAAACATGGTTCCTCGACACGTCGAGTGAAACCATTTTATTTAATTACATGATCGAAATGATGATTCCAACTCCTGGATGCTTGTTTAAGACCATAGATGGATCTCTTAAGTTTTTCATATCTTCTTAGGGTTTGATGGATCCACAAATTAAAACCTTCAAGTTGTGTCATGTACACTTCCTCTTCAAAACGCCCATTCAAGAAGGCGTTTTTGACATCCATTTGCCAAATCTCGTGATTATGAAATGCGGCAACCGCTAAGATAATCCTAATGGATCAAAGCATGGCGACTGGGGCGAAGTTTTCGTCATAGTGAAGACCATGAACTTGGGTGAAACCTTTTGCCACGAATCTAGCTTATTAAACAACATTATGTTTATCTATGCCACTTTTGATCTTATAGATCCACTTACACTGAAGAGGTCTTACCTCCTTAGGTAAATCAACCAAGTCCCATACTTGATTGTTGTACAAAGAATCGATTTGGGATTGCATGGCTCCTAGCCAAAGCTTTGAGTCGGGACTAGAAATGGCTGCTTTGTAGGTAGTAGGTTCATTACTTTCAAAAAGTAACACATTGTAGTCACCACCTTCCTCTATAATACCAAGGTATCTATCAGGTTGATGACTAATTCTGCTTGACCTCCTAGGTTCCGAAGGAATTATGACCGCACTAGACGAAGAGGGAATGTTTTCCTCGTTTTCCTCTACGTCCTTTTCGGTTTGTGGCTCTTGGACTTCGTCAAGTTCAAATTTTCTCCCACTCTGGCTTTTAGAAATAAAATCATTTTCTAAAACGACTGCATCCCGAGACACAAACACTTTGTCCTCGTGTTTATTATAGAAGTAATAACCACGTATTTCCTTTGGATATCCTACAAACAGACATTTTTCAGATTTGAGTGCGAGTTTATCATCAGACTTATTCTTAACAAACGCCTCGCATCCCAAAATTTTTATAAACGACAAATAAGGGACTTTCCCTGTCCATATCTCATATGGAGTCTTGTTTGCTGCTTTAGTCGGGCTTTGATTTAGTGAAAATATTGCAGATAAGATAGCGAAACCCAAAAACTAATCAGGAAGCTCTGTTAGACTCATCATAGATCGAACCATATCTAATAAAGTTCTATTTTTCCTTTCGGACACACCATTTAATTGAGGTGTGCCAGGAGGAGTCCATTGTGATACTATACCACAATCTTTTAGGTGTGAATCAAAATCATTGTTCAAGTATTCAACACCACGATCGGATCGTAGGGCTTTAATCTTTTTATTAAATTGGTTTTCTACTTCATGTTGAAATTCTTTAAATTTTTCAAAAGCATCACTTTTGTGCCTCATCAAGTAGACATATCCATATCTACTCAAGTCATCGGTAAAAGTAATGAAGTAGTGATAACCACCTCTAGCTTGGATAGTCATCGAACCGCACACATCCGTATGTATAAGGCCTAATACTTCACTTGCTCGTGTCCCTTTTCCCGTAAAAGGAGCACGAGTCATCTTGCCTAGAAGACAAGATTCACATACACCATAAGATTCGTAATCGAATGGTTTGAGTACTTTAGATGAAACAAGTCTCTTTATGTGTCGTTCGTTTATGTGCCCTAAACGACAATGCCAAAGGTATGATTGATTAGGTTCACCTGTTTTGAGCTTCTTGTTTTATACATGATAGACCTCTTTTGCAATATCTAGAACATAAATACCTCTAATAGAAATGGCCTCGCCATAAACCATTTCATTAAACGAAAAAGTACAACGATTGTCCTTAATACAAAAAGTAAAACCTTCCATGTCTAACACGGAAATGGAGATAATGTTCTTGGTAAGAGTTGGTACATAATAGCAATTATTTAAATACAACTCTAAACCATTAGGCAAAAGAAGAACGTAGGTGCCCACGGAAACTGCGGCTACCTTAGCTCCATTTCCCATGCACAAGTCCACGTCACCCTTGCTAGTGCTTGTGCGTCCTTCAGCCCTTGTACATGATTACAAAGGTGATAACCACAACCGGTATCAAATACCCAAGAAGATGTACAAGCAAAGTTAATATCTATCATATAGAGTGATGAAAGAATTTTACCTGACGTTGTTACACAACCGTCTTTCTTGTATTTCAAGTATTTGGGGCAATTGCGTTTCCAATGCCCTTTGCCATTACAATAATAGCAATCCGCGTCCGCGTGTTCGTTGACTTTGGGCTTGGGCTTCATAAAGATCTTGCCCTTTCCCTTGCCAATTTTCTTGAAAAGAGTATTACCCTTTCCTTTGTCCTTCTTCACTCCAAGGCTCATGTTTTTCAATTTCGTTGAAAGAAGATCCTTGGGTTCACTCTCACTAGCCTCCATGTCCCTCTCCGCTTGGGTGACGAGTGCATGGAGTTCATGGAAACTCTTTTCCATGCCTTTCATGTTGTAGTTCACCCTAAATTGGGTGAACTTTGGTGTGAGTGAATGAAGAATTCTTCCCACCACTAGCTCCTTAGGAATCTTGCACCCTAGACGCTCTAAGGTATCGGCGTGCTCAACCATTTTTGAGCACGTGAGGGCAACTTTTTGGCCCTTTTGAAGCTTAGTCTCAAAGAATTTTGTAGCCGCCTCATATTGAAGAATTTTAGGGGCTTATGAAAACATTGATGTTATCTCATATGCATCCAGAGATATCAATTGGAGTTTGAGTTTGGGTGAGATTGACCAAATCAAGATATTCTTGACGTCATTGGCAACCTTCAAATAAAGGTTATATTCGGCCTGAACCGCCGCGGTCGATCTTGCCCCGGGTTCGGTGGGGGGCTCTTCGACCAAGTAGCTAAGCACATTATCGGATATCGCGGCGCTCTTGATCGTTGATTCTCATTCAACGAAGTTACTACCGTCATCTTTTAGAAGACATTTGTCCATGACGGACCTTAACCATGAGTCCTTACCCAAGGTTGCGTTGTTTGACGAAATTGGCATTGTGTGAATATGGTTACTACAACAAAAAGTAATATATAAATATTCATTGTTATAATAATTTTCTTGAAAAACATTTTAACAATTTTTGCATTTATATAATGACCACTCACTAAATTATATAAATGATTCCAAGACCCATCTTTAAACAAAAATAGTCATCGTATGCTACCTTTATCTAAAAAAGGTAAGTCATTACTTGACTAATTCTACCCTTAGAACTCTTGGTTGACGAATTTCAGCTAAATCTATCTCCTAGTCCCAAGATAACGCTTTTCTCGTTGAGTCCAACCAATTTTAGCTTGTGATTGTATCACCCTACTTACCCGAGGTAAAAAGGGACCCACGAGCGTGGTAGCCCTTATGAACACGAGGTTCATATGTGTTACTAATTGGTAAGGCTAATCTCAATTTTTTTTAATATATGTGAGAGATCTTGTCAATTTAGTCATTAATTCCCTCTAAGTGAACTAAATAGGTGAATTGTAAATAACGTTGAATTGACAATAGCGGGAAAAATAAAATGCATGTGTGACGATTTTGGCATGAGCGGAAATAAAGCAAGCAACCAAGCTATGGAAAAATCTTAGTATGGCCACCTAGCTAATCAAATTAACTAGATAATTACAAATTCAGAAACCAACTCCTTGGTCCCTTGCCTCTTCACTTGGAACGCCTTCCAAAAATGGCACCGTGTTGACGGAGTCACCGGTCTTCATAATAAATAATTACAAATATACAAATATACAAATTCCTATTATACATTTATTCTATAAAATGAAACTATCAATTATTACAAACCGGCGATACGAGATCGCAATAAAATTACAACCAAACCGTTAATCCCTTACATTACGGGTAATAACGATTAAAAATAACTAGGCCATACTAGGTACAAAATTTGCATAAATTATTAAATAAATGACATTCATTCATTCAACCATAAATAAAATAAATTGCTGAAAAATTCATGCCAAAATTGCCCAAAACACATTCATGCTCACGGTAGCTCGATTTTACGGGATTTATTGATTTTTAATCTTTAAAAATCAATATCAACATTTAAATCTCATTTAAATTAAAACTAATTAAATAAACTGTTTTAGAACTCAAAATTAGTCCCTACTAATTTGGTGGTCATTAATTAGATCGATTTGATTTTATTTGCTAAATATAACGGTTTAATCATATCTTTTATGAAATAAACCCAAAATAAAATATAAAACTCATAAAAATTTGAAAATTTTTTTTTTTTTCCATTCTGAAACATTTCCAGGAGCTCCAAAAATAAAAAAAATTTGCTCAAAAATTTTAAATTAGTTTTATGAACAAATAACTTTTTATTTAACGGTTTTATCAAATAAAAACCATTAAATATAGTAAAACAGTGAAAAAAAACTGCAAAATTTCATCAACATGATAAAAATCAGAATATATAATGTACGAAAAAATTTCATGACCAGAAAAGGACGTTTATGTTTTATGAACATTATAATCTCATACTATCGATTTTTATCTTATAAAAATCAATAAACATGCAATACTTAATTAAAAGTCACGAAATTTTACATATAGTATATAAGATATGCATGTGAGATCATATTAAAATTTCACTGCCAGAATCAACATGCAACTATTTTTAGTTAACTTTTAACATAAAATATGCAAATTAACTCGGTTTAAAAGCCAAAAATCAAATTAAATAGTAAATTAATCCCTAAAATCACGAAATTTGACCACAAACACTTTGAGGTCAGTAGGTATACATGCACCAAAAATGTTCGTCCAAATCATATTTTAACTCAAAATTTTAATTTATTAGTTATTTCATAACTTTTAATAAAAATGCCCAAAATGAACATGCATGCTACAAGCTAGCTCTAATACCATATGAAAGTCCATAGACCTTAATTAGATTCTTCTAATTAGTTACTAAATTACTTGTTAATTTAGTGTTTAATGATCTATGTAACATGCATGCAAATATAAAGACATTTATATATAAAAGAAGAAATTTCCTCACATTGAAATGGAAATAAAAGGGCACAATAAGAACTCCTTCTTATTGATCTTGAGCTATAATCAAGGATGATCCAAGAACAATCTCCAAAGTAGAAGACTTCCTTTAAGTTGCACCAAGGTTAACCTAAATAAACTTAACTTATTACTAACTAGATAATAAGAAAAGTTACACTAATATTGGAATATATTACTACCTTAGTAATACTTAATGAATATTAGTATACGAGAGTTTTTAGAGAGATGAGAGGATTTTACTGAGATAAAGCAAACAAGCAAGAATGAACAACATAAAATGAACAACCATAGTGCTTTTTTATAAGCACTATGGCCGGTTCATGTAGGCCTCACAAGGCACTTATTTTGCTTATTTTAATTCACATGCAAAATGATGGAGTGTAGTGTTGAGTGAAATGATTTTTGGTATACTATTCATGTCATAATCACATGTGACTTGTTAGCATGAACAAAAGCAAACATCATCACCTTCACTACTACTATGACCGGCCACATGTGGCCTTTTATGGTCCATTTTGATTTTTGATCAATGTCCCACAAATACTTATTAATCATATGCTTAATTATCTTATATAGTTAAGTGTTAATTTGATCATATAACAATTATATGAAACAAATGAATAAATAATATGTACTTAACATTTTAAGTGATATTTTACCATTATATCAATATCTAATGGGTCCCACAATGCTTAGTTAATCTATTTTACAACTCCTTGTAAATATAATCAACTAATTAGCTCTACCTCAAATTATATGTAAAACCTCAACTAATTTAGTAAATTAACGATTAATTACTATACTAGATCTTATTTAATCATATTAAAATAAAATATAAATTTATAAGTCAATTATCGCATAATTGAAAAATAAACTTAATCGAATTTGAGTTCCTAACTTAATTTCTAACTATTAACTCTCGTATATATATCAAATATATGTAATGGACTAATCAACTGTATCATATACAAATAATTAGTTACTATTTGGATTTCATCCTATAGGTGTGACCGAAAGGGATCAGTTGATTTACGTTAATCAACTGACTAGTCAGCCAACCGTTATTGATTTACGTTAATCAACTGACTAATCATATATATACAGTCAATAAATATCCCAATTATACTCCTTAATGAGATTTAATATATGGGGCACTTGTTGGAGTGAGTGTCCTTGTGACAACCCTCGCGAATGCGGAAATAAAACATAACAAACATGTGATTTATATAGCGGAAAATACGATGTTTCTAAAACTTTTTACAAGCAAGATAGAAATACGAGGAATGTCAAATAAATACAAACTAAAATAGAATATACTACAAAGAGACGAAATCTCTCAAAATGTTATCCAACAACAACGTAATTAGCAACTAGCTTAAACAACGTCTAGAGGTGTTTCATCCAGGGACAACGCCCGCTAGCTCACACCCGAACCCAAAATACCACAAGCAAAAAGCCATCCAATCAAGCAACCTGTTCATCCATGAAAAACATGAACGCCACAATCAGTGGGGAGTAACTCCGGGTTCTCCCAGCCATATCACATTAAACGTACATAAAAGGAAATACAAAAGTAGAAGCATGCATATATGAATATATATGTGAAATACGATAAGGATAGATAGGCAATTCAATATATAATGATAAGAGCATATGAAGTACAAATCCGAATCCATCATATTATACAAAGACTCGGGGAAGACACTCTTAGGCAACTACATACTCGCTAGGGCTTGCATCTCACCGTTAGCGGCATATACTTGATAAGATAGAACTCGACATATGAGTTGTACGCATCAGATTATAAGTAGACTCGGGAAAGACACTGTTAGGCAACCATATACACTCACTAGGGCTTGCATCTCACCGTTAGCGGTATAAGTTTGATAAGATTGAGACTCGATAACCAAACCATGCCAAGTCATGTGAAGATCACGAATAAACCAATCATAAAATCATCCAACCAAACGTACAATACGTTGATGACATCTCTCACGGTAAATTCCATGCACTAGCACCGTGTCCCTGCAAGTATGATTAAAAGGCATCCACGGGATAAATCATTGCCCTGAACGCATACACGATTCAATTCATTTCGTATTTGTAGACTAATTTCCTCCTGGTAGCACGACGATATAAATATCGGGTCCTAGTCTAAATCTGGCCAGACTCTCGGAATAAACCATTTTCCGATTCGACATGCGATGACATTTCGCATCCAAGACTCGGTCATACAAGACGCCGAGTACCCCAAATTCGGTCGACATTCACGAAAGAGGCGGAAAAGAGCACAAGCCTCACAACAAGCGGTACGCTACATGCAGTTGACACCACCTCGCAAGTACACAACATTTGACGGCCGGGTCGATCAACGCAAAGCGTTCGCCTCCCAACAACGTCGTCGTATGCCCACTAACACATGCAATTAAGCAGTAAGGATAAACTCCCCGTTCCGACATTCCAGCCTTACGAACGTGGAGGTAGCCAAGGGAATGAGAGTACAAAGCACATAGGAAATTAGTGCTCAAACCGTAACATTTGTAAAAACCGACTCAAAGGGGGGGCATATCAAAAATCGTCACAAAACATGAGAATATGGAATTATATAAATTTAACTATGATAAAAATGAATCAATTCATGATACATAAGCATTAGAACAAGTTTATGATGCATAATAAATAAGAAACATAGATCCCCTCTCCAAAACAACGTTGTTTGGAAACCAACTAAAACAAGGGTCCACTTCAAACGGTCATAACTAGAGTTCTAGACATGCAAATGCAGAAATTCCAAATGGAGGTGATAGCTTATTCTCTTAAGGTTCCAACGGTGTGTCACAAGTCCAAAACAAGCAAGTAACGAAGGAGATATGATCCTTTTACTAAAAGGGGTCAGTGCAGGAAAACTGCAGTCGACTTTGGAACCTGGCAGCAAGGAACGCTGCCAGCGTCAAGGGAACGCTGCCAGCGTCCTGGTCTGGCAGGCACGGGTCATACGAATTTCACAATTTTCACTAAGGCATAACACAAATATCATCTAACATCACAAACCATCAATTCTCATATCAATTATCAACTAACAACAACCATCATCAACAACACAATTCTTAAGTTTACAAATCATATTCTAAATACAATTTCTAACTTGGAAAACACATAAAACACGTAAATGATATCGAGTAACCCTTCACCGTTACCTTTACGCGTCTTCAATCGATTTCTAAGCCTTCCTCCACTAGAAAGTAATCTTTGTCGGGGTCTAGAAAGTCTCCACCTACAATTAGATAATAAAAGATGAATATAATTCACCTTGAGAAAGACGGATAATTTGAAAAGCGAGAAAGACGGTAATTTTATTACCAAAACGGATAGAGGACGATGAGAGGGAAGGAATAAGACGAACCTTAGTGAATTTGAGCAAGAAATGAAGGCGTATGATCGATATTAAGACTTGAGCAAATATGGAGGCTAGGTTTTGGTGTTTATGGTGAGGAAGAAGAAGAAGAAGATTGAATGAGGGAGTTAGGGTTGTGAGGGAGTATATGTAGGAGTAAGTGGAAAAAGTCAAGGAAAAAGTCAATAACGTCTTAAGACGTAATTTACTTGAAATCTCGCGTAAAGTCCAAATACGAACTCGGAAATTCTAAATTAGACATGAAAATTAAATTCTAAACTAAAACTAAATTTCGCTGAAAAGTATCCGTATAAATATTTTTACTATAAAAATAGGGTACATTTGCGGGTGTTACAATCACCCCACCTTTTAAAAAGTTTCGTCCTCGAAACTTTTGAGTAGAAAACAAAAGTATCAAGGACAAGAATCGGTTTTCAAAATTAATACGAGAACTTTTATAAGGGGAAAATTTATGAAACGTGGTTCTTCTCGAAAACGGTTTAAGGAGATTTTTCATAAGTGCGAAACTTTATTTACGAATCACAAGAGTGCCCGTCGCGAACGAGAACTCTAGCTATCAAAAATCAAATCAATGTCGAAATAGTGAAATCGAAAATCAAACAAGCGTTAGTAAGTGCAGGACTAGTCACCAGACGTCTCCAATAACAAGTCCAAACATCCAACCAAACGCAAAATCCAAGTATAAAAGCAAAAGAAATCTATTCTTTCCAAAAAGAGGGTACAAAATACATCTTTAGACTCCTTTGAAAAGTTAATTTAGAAACATAATATGGAAATTTGAAGGTTTTCTCAAAGATAAAATCAAAATAAGAAGGCATTACACGTACATAGAGCGACTCGCACATCTCACACACAATTCAGGGTAACAAAATGTACACAAAACACGCAAAAACGAAACAAATCGAACTCTTAGGGATAGGAAGATCACGATGAAGTCGGCAGGAAGATCTACAAGAATTCGACATCACTAACTCTACTAATAAACCAAATCCTCAAGAGAATGCAATTTACCCAATTTGCAACTCAGCATTTTCAATCATCAGAATTTCTACAAAAATATTCCATAATCACGAGATTTCAAACCAATAACCTAATTATTCAGATCCATTTAGTATCTACTAAAGTCCATCGGCACGGTAGACTCCGCAACTAACAATCCACATGTAGGATTCATTACGTACTCTAATCTTCTTAGTTTCATCAAAACTCTTACTAGAAACCACCAACAAAATATTTATCTTGGGAAACATGATCGCTAACAACCACAAGGTAAAGGAGACTTACCATGAAAATCCCTTGATTCAATTTACTTCAAACTCATTATCGTAAATTTACAATGAACTTTCTCATCCTCGAAAGTCAAAACACAACCCACGTAACAAAACATAATTATCTAAGATCCAACTAGCCTCATCCACAGTCTCACGACAAGGGAAAATCCACAATCCATTATCGGTTATAATGATTCTTTAATACGCCATAACATCCTTAATTCGATCATTACTACGCTCGAAGCCTCAATATAAATAGTCACATTAGCAAACTATGGTGGTTACTAATCCTCAAGATAAATGGGTTCACCATTTCTAACTCCATAATCCATAACAACTGAGCACTCACTATCCAAAGCTTGCAACGAACATTTCTCAATCTCAAACTATGATTCCTTAAGAATAAAAGAGAATTACTAATTCCAACCACAATTGACCAATCACTTGGCAATCAGACAACCATTCAAATCATTTAATTCATCTAAAACGCAAAATGAATCGATTTTCATTTATGACAAAACTCCTCAAACTTGGGTTGTAACACCCTCGAATTTGCGGAAAGATAAACAAGTAATTTAAATAATTAAAAGATGAGAATACGTTTTAAATAGGTTCACTTTAGTGAAAATCGGTAAATTTTAAAACCGGAACCTACCATTAAATATATTCATCATAACAAAGGTGTCTTAAATAAAAAGGTTCGTAACAAAAAGGAAATAATATTATACATAAGAAGTATCCAAAACGGGAGACATATCTCCCGTATAAATACGGAAATAAAAGAGTGTATAATATAATACAATCCGAAGAACCGAATATAGGTCCAAGGTAATACTTCACTCGCTAGCTTGTCAATGTACCCATGCATGCATCACAAACCTGTTCGACCGCATTAAATATAAACACGGAAGCCACAGTCAGTGGGGAGTAACTCCGAGTTCTCCCAGCCACGAAATGTCGAGTTTAATAAAACATGAATAACATAAAAGAGATGTATATGGAAAATACAAAACCTTAACATATACGATATGCTTTTCATGTTATGAAACAAATAACTAACATATAACCTAGCATATGAAGGCTACTCATGCAAGCTATCATGTGAATCGGTTAACAACCTATACCACGAGGTAGGGAAGCTAGTATCTTAGCTCAGAGGTTACATTTAAAACATGGCCATAATACAACTCAACCCTAATCATAAAAGCTATCATGTGAATCAGTTAACAACCGGTAATCCAAACTCTATCAACCTTAGCCGGTTTGCATCTCAGCTTCGAAGATTCATAGAATCATCAAACATGAAAGACCAATACGTCTAGAAACAGGCATAAGTTCTTAGTACGGCCAATAGTCGACTTCTGTAACTCGAGGCTATACCACAAGGTAGGAAAACATCCTAGTCCTAGACTGATCAGACCTAGCGACAACAGCTAACCCATTCCCTGTCTCATGACCAAAAGTACATGAGAATCTCTACTAGGCGACCCCCTAAGCAGAGTTGGCTAGTACTTAAGCTGACTCCATTCCCAAAGTGGAAGCAATTAGGCGCCATGCCCCGGCTTGGTATCAAAATCCCTGGCCAGTGACACAAAAGCTATCAACGGTGAACATATACTCGTTAAAGATAATATGGCCTATCAATGTCATGGTCCAAGGTGCTTATTTAGAATTAGAATGGTCAAGACGCCATATAATCATAATTCTCTATGAGTACTTAGTCAACACGACATATATCATACAATTAAACAGTCACGGGAAAAACTTCCTAACATGTGACTAATTGCATATAAATCACATTCAAATATCATATCGCCTCATATCCACTAAGGCTCATTCATTCATTCATTAAATAAAACTTTACCTGAAGACAACTCCCCGACCCGAGTCCCGCGACGGGTCATCAGTCAAAATGGGGCTGACTAGATCGTAGTTTGACCAAACCCGTTTGGTCAAACCGGCTAGAAACAGAGTCTTAGCCATTTAGGCTTGAACATAAGAACATAATATTCAATTCATGCTATTTTATTCTAATTTCTAACATGTGAATTATTAACCCCTACGAAACCCGCTTGACTTAAAGAATATCAAATTAAACCACAATCTCATGCTATAATTTCTAACATGTGAGAAATAATAATATTATGAAAACCGTTTAATTAAATAATTTACTTATTAAAATTTCCCACTTGCTAAATATTACAAAACATGATATAATAATAACAATAAACTCAAAAACCATCACAAGCCCAAGGAGGGCTCACGGGTCATGGCTGGACCGGGCCTGGACTGGGCCCACGGGCTGGTTTGGGCCTGTTTTGGGTCAACATTTCTAAAATCGTTTCTTAATATTTCCCGCATGCTTAACATATTTAAAACCCGTCAAAACAACAACAAAACAATCAAGTATCGACACAAGCCCAAAGGGCCAATAACGGACCAACCCAGACCGGGCCTGAACCGGCCTGAACCGGGCCTGTTTTCAGCCACCACTCACGGCCACCACTCACGGCCACCACCAACAACAACCCCAAAATTATTTCTAACATGTTTTAATTAACAACCATCCATTTTAACATCCAATTCAACCATCATTCATACAAAAATTATGATTATGAACAAATCATCCAACATGTCAAAAACATCAAATATGTTAAAAATTCATAAAACTTAATAATAATAACAACCTAGCATGTTACTACTTAAAACCGTAAATAACAATAACATAAGTAAAAACAAAAGTATGTGACATTAATTCGTCGTTACCTTAGCTAGCACAAAACCATGTAGCACCAAAATAAGAACTAAAAACCCGTCTACTAATCTTCTTCTAAAATATACGAGTCACCAAACTCGTCTTCATAATCTTCTCCTATAAGAAATGACAAAAATAACATTATTAGAATTAAAACTTGATTTCAACAATTAAAGTGTGGAAAACGATTTTGTCGGAATTGAAAATAAAACGTACATGGAGATGAAGAGCGGAGAGGAGACTTTAGAAATATAATTTAGAACGGATTAGGCCAAGTGACGAAGGTTTTGTGACGATTTTGCTCAAGAACGATCAAGAACACGAAGAACGATTATGATTATATTAAAGAAGGTATTAATTAGATATTAAGTTGATTTAATGTAAAATAAAAAGATAATAAGTGAGTAAGAGTGGAGTTTGGGCCATATAGAGGATTTACGGGAGTCGGGTTTTGAACTTGTTGTTACGGGATTGACTCGGGTTTTATAAATATATTATGGTAAATATCTAGATATTATTAGATATTATGTTTGTTTAATCAAATATCTAGATATTATTAGATATTATGTTAGTTTAATCAAAATGTCTAATCCTTCGAGAAGAGGGAAAGAGGCGTGTGGAGGTGGAAGGAATCGGGTCTGTTTTTAAGCGATTTGCGGAGTTTAAATTGACAGATCGATAAAGTTACAAATATCTTAGATATTTGTATTAGTTTAATCAAAAGATCTAAAATGAGGGAAAAAGGTGTTTTGGGCGTGTGGCACATGTAGGAGTCGGGTTTCGGGTTTGTTTCGGGACTTGAGTTGACTCGGGAATAGTTAAATGAAGTTCGGGTTTAAACCGTAAAACGTATTCTTTAATTCCGAATAAATTCAAAATAATTATATTAAATTATCATAAATTCAAATAAATCGTAATAAATTAAAATAAAATAAATTTATTATTTTTCAAATATTATTTCGGTCTTTCTAATAATCTATCTATAAGAGATGATATTCGATAGAAGGAACGGAATATTCGAAAGAATAAATCGAATAGAAAGAGGGAAGAAAGAAGGAGATTTACCTCAAGCAAAGAGCTCGGGATATTTAGCTAACATTTTAGCTTCGGGTTCCCAAGTTTCCGCTTCAACGTTTCCACAACGCCAAAGGATACGAACTAAGGGTACCACTTTGTTTCTGAGTTGCTTGCTAGCCCTTTCAAGTATACGAATCGGCCTCTCTTCCAAAGCCAAATTAGGTTCCAAGTCCAACACTTCTTCTTGAATAATATGACTCGGATCACTAATATACTTCTTCAATTGAGAAACATGGAACACATCATGCACTTTACTCAAGTTCGGAGGTAATTCCAAACGATAAGCAACGGGACCAACTCTCTTAAGCACACGAAACGGTCCAATATATTTAGGACTCAACTTTCCCTTCACTCCAAACCGTTTCACTCCTTTCATTGGTGACACTTTAAGGAATACCCGATCATCAACATCAATTTCAAGTGGTCGACGACGAACATCGGCATAGGATTTTTGTCTATCTTGAGAGGCTTTCATTCGCTCTCGAATGACTTGAACTTGATTAATCGTTTCAGTAACTATGTCAGGACTCAACATATGATCATCCTGAACTTGATCCCAACAAACCGGACTACGGCACTTCCTACCGTATAAAGCCTCGTACGGTGACATCTTGATAGAAATATGATAACTGTTGTTATAAGAATTTTCCACCAGAGGCAAACACTTCTCCCAAGAAGCGTGAAAGTCTAAAGCACAAGCCCGAAGAAGATCTTCCAAAGTTTGGATCGTTCTCTCAGTTTGACCATCAGTAGCGGCATGAAATGATGTGCTCATCAACAATTTACTACCCATGGCTTCTTACAAAGCTGTCCAGAATCGGGAACTGAATCTCGGATCACGATCTGAAACTATACTTTTAGGTACTCCATGGTAGCGCACTATCTCATCCACATAGGCACGGGCTAAGACATCTATCCTCCAAGTTTCATTGATAGGCACGAATCTGGCACACTTGGTTAGACGGTCTACAATAACCCAGATGGCATTCTTTACACTAGAAGTTCTAGGTAAAGCCATCACAAAGTCCATAGAAATAGACTCCCATTTCCAAAGAGGAATTTCCAAAGGTTGCAGCAAACCTCCGGGTCTTTGATGTTCGATCTTCACCTTCTGACAAGTAAGACATTTACTAACATACTCCTTTACTTCAATCTTCATCCTAGGCCACCAAAACTGTGGTCGCAAATCTTTATACATTTTGTCACCGCCAGGATGAATAGAATAAGGAGAAAGGTGAGCTTCATCAAGTATTCTCTTTCTCAACTCGGAACTTCTCGGAACATACATTCTACCATGGTAACGAAGGTAGCCATCATTATCCACCACACAATCCTTAGCTTGCTCAAGTAATATTTTTGCTCGTATGGCGATAAAAGTAGCATCCTCCGGTAAACAAGTACGAATCTCTCGATAAAAATCAGGTTCCGCCGTCAAAGCACCAAGATAATCAAATCCTTTCCCAACGAACTGTATCTGAAGCTTCTGAAATTCGGTTACTAGTTCATCAGGTAAAGTACCAAGAGCATTTAATGAATGACTAGTCTTTCTACTCAAAGCATCTGCCACGACATTTGCTTTTCCCTCGTGATAAATCAACTCAGGATCATAATCATTCACTAACTCCAACCATCTTCTCTGCCTCATGTTCAATTCCTTCTGAGTAAAAATGCACCTCAAGCTCTTATGATCGGTGTAAATTCGGCAATGAACTCCAATAAGATAAGGTCTCCAAGTTTTCAAGGCATGTACTACAGCTGCTAACTCAAGATCATGAGTCGGGTAATTCACTTCATGAACCCTGAGTTGTCGAGAAGCATAAGCAATGACTTTTCTATTCTGCATAAAGACACATCCCAAACCATGCTTTGAAGCATCACATAACTTCATAATCAGCTTATCATATGGTTAAAGTTTAAATTAAAACGGTGCGGTAGTCAATCTCTTCTCCAATTCCAAGAAAGCAATCTCACATTCAATCGGCAAAATCTACTTTGCTTCCTTCTTTAGCAATTGAAGTCATCGGTCTGCTAATTTAGAGAAATCTTCACAAAACCGACGATAATTAACCCGTAAACCAAGGAAAACTCCGAATCTGGACCACATTTTTCGGACTTTTCCAATCCACAACCGCCTCAATTTTAGCTGGATCGACCCTAACACCGTCTTTGGAAATGACATGACCAAGGAAAGATACCTCGGGCAACCAGAATTCACATTTGGAGAACTTAGCATACCACTTTTGGCGTCGAAGAACACCCAAAATGATTCGAAGGTGATCAGCATGTTCTTCTTTAGATTTAGAAAAGATCAAAATATCATCAATAAATACCACCACACATTTATCAAGGTATTCTCTGAAGGTACGATTCATCTGATCCATGAATATTGCTGGAGCGTTAGTCAAACCGAATGGCATCACATTGAATTCAAAATGACCATACCTCGAGCTAAAAGCAGTCTTGGGCATATCTGCTTCCCGAACGGGAATTTGATGATAACCCGATCTAAGATCAATCTTTGAAAAAGTAGAAGCACCACGTAACTGGTCAAAGAGATCATTAATACGTGGAAGAGGCTATTTGTTTTTGATTGTGACACGGTTCAACTCACGATAATCAATGCACATTCGCATAGAACCGTCTTTCTTTTTGACAAATAGTACGGGCGCACCCCAAGGAGAAGCACTAGGCCTAATGAAGCCTTTTTCAATCAAGTCATCCAGTTGAATTCTCAACTCTTTCAACTCGGAAGGCGCCATACGATAAGGAGCTTTAGCAATAGGTCCAGTTCCAGGAACTAGATCGATGGAAAATTCAACATCTCTTTCAGGAGCAATCCCGGGTAATTCATCGGGAAAAATATCTGGATATTCACAAACAATAGGAACATCCTCCAAAGAAGGAAGAGAAGAATCAGAAGTAGTCACTACACATAGAAATGCTTGATGACCCTTCTTCAAAACATTTATCATTTTCATAGCTGAGATTAACTTCACCCTTGTTTGCTTTCTAACTCCTTGATAAGAAAAACGAATACCCAAAGGACTTTTAAGAATAATCTTCTGGTCACGGCATTCAAATCGAGCATGATAAGTAGATAACCAATCCATGCCCAGAATAATATCAAACTCTTCAAGAGGAAACCGTAGAAGATTAGCCGGAAAAATAGATCCATTTATGGATATTGGAATGTCGGAATGAAGATAAGAGCATGAAAATACATCTCCAGACGGTAAAGATATTGGAGTACTTTCCCAAACTGAAGCTTTGATAGGCAATTTATCGGATAATCTCATAGAAATAAAAGACAAGGAAGCTCCCGTATCAAATAAAATTAAACACGGAAATTCATAAATTGAGAACATACCCGTCACTATGTCAGGTTGAGCCTCGGCCTCAGCTCGGCTCATAATAAAAATCCGACCCTTAGGTCTCCCAGAAATAACCGGTGTAGAAACCGTCTTCTTCTTATCAGGACACTCATTATACCTGTGTCACGGCTTCTGACAGTTAAAGCATACAAGTGGCTTGTTGAAACAGCCAACACCCGGATGCATAGGCATCTTACACCGAAAGCAAGTACGACCCTTAAGATCGTTGTTGGTGCTCGGAAAGAATGGACGGTTACTCGGATTTGCGGGTCCACTCTGAAAGTTTCTCCTCTTGTTTGGAAAAGAGGGAGCAAAGGAAGGTCGGGAAGTAGGATATAAAGGTCTCTTGCCATAAGAATTAGGAGCAATATAAGAAGTACGAGCCTCTTCGGCAATCTCCCGAATAGAACTCTCCGCCCATAAAGCATCATTATAAATAGAGACGAAAGAAGTAGAACCCCTACTAATCTTCCCCTTCACCTGGGGAGAAAGCTTTCCCAAGTAAAAGAAAGCCTTGTCTTCCTCCCTCGAAATAAGTCGAGTGGCATAATGAGCCAACTCATTAAACTTGGTTGTGAACTCTTGAACCGAAAGACCCCCCTGTTTAAAATCCATAAACTCCTTCAGCTTCTGCTGCCTCAACTCATCCGGGTAAAACCTCGCCTCCAATAGTTCACGGAATCGAGTCCACCCGAAATTAGGCTCCAACTTAGCAGTAGGACCAGAAAGAGTCCACCACTGATCGGCTTCCTTCACTAAGAAGTGGGAAGCAAGACGGACCTTATCCTCTTCAAGGACATCATAGAGAGAAAAATTCTTCTCCATTTCACGTAACCACCCCGAAAGCTGAATGGGATCTACCTCACCACCGTAGGTTTTGGCTTGACTCCTAGATAGTTGGGAAGCAACCCATGAACAACTTCCGTGTCTCTCACGGTCGGGAATAGGATTAGGAATAGGATTTGCTTGCTGATTTTGCTGGTGGGGTTCTGGAATAATAACGGTAAGAGCTGCTAAGATAGTGTTGTCAATCCTCGGAGGCATCTTGCAAAATAAAAACACAGATTAGTACTTATCAGTTAGCAAGAACAAAGAGACTACAACATAAATCCTAATCTACCCATCTTACCCTTCTATCTCACGGTTTATTATTTATTAAGGTCAAGTTATTTATGCAAGGGTACACCAACGTGCGTCGGGAGAAAAATAGCTCTGATACCAACTGTGACACCCTCAAATTTGCGGAAAGAAAAAAATTTATTTAAATACATAAAAGATGAGAATACATAACGAAGGTGTTCTTCTTAAAAAAAAGGTTCAAACAAAAAGGAAATATATTTATACAAAAGAACTATACAATGACGGGAGACATATCTCCCTTATAAATACGGAAATAAAAAGAGTGTATAAGAATATACAATCTAAGAACCGAATATAGGTCCAAGGTAAATACTTCGCTCGCTAGCTCGTCAATGTACCCCAAATATGCATTCACCACCTGTTCGACCGCATTAAATATAAACACGGAAGCCACAGTCAGTGGGGAGTAACTCCGAGTTCTCCCAGCCACGAAATGTCGAGTTGAATTAAACATGAATAACATAAAAGCAATGTATATGGAAAATACAAAACCTTAACATATATGATATGCTTTTCATGTTAGGAAACAATTAACTAACATATAACCTAGCATATGAAAGCTATCATGTGAATCCGATAATAAACTATAACACGAGGTAGGGAAGCTGGTATGCTAGCTCAGAGGTTACCGTTAACATGGCCATGATACACTCAAACCCTAATCAAACATAATATCATGTGAATCAGTTAACAACCGTTAATCAAAACTCTATCAACCTTAGCCGGCTTGCATCTCACCCTTTCTACATTCAAGAATCATCAAACATGGAACGACCAATAATTCTCAAACAGGCATAAGTTCTTAGCACAGTCAATAGTCGACTTCTGTAACTCGAGGCTATACCACAAGGTAGGAAAAAATCCTAGTCCTAGACTGATCAGACCTAGCGACAACAGCTATTCCGTTCCCCGTCCCATGACATAACCGTCTATGAGAAACTCTACTAGGCGACCCCCTAAGAAGAGATGGCTAGTACTTAAGCTGGCTCCAGTCCCAAAACGGATCAGGCAGCCATGCCCCGACTTGGATATAAACCCACCAAGCCGAGACACAAAAGCTATCATCAGGTGAACATATCCTCGTTAAAGACAGTACTTGCCTATCTATGTCATGGTCCAAGCTACTCATTTAGAATTAGAATGGTCAAGACGCCATATATTCATAATTCTCTATGGGTACTTAGTCAACACGACACCAACATATAATCAAACCGTCACAGGAACAACCTCCTATCATGTGACTAATTACATTTAAATCATATTCAAATAACATATCGCCTCATCTCTACTAAGGCTAATTCAATAATTAAATACAACCTCACTTGAAGACAAATCCCCGACCCGAGTCCCGCGACGGGTCATCAGTCAAATCGGGGCTGACTAGATCTTAGTTTGACCAAACCCGTTGGATCAAACCGGCTAGAAACAGAGTCTTTATCACATAGACCTAAAATCAACATATTCATTACATGTTATTTTAATAAAGCTTCTAACATGTGAATTATTAAATCTTACGTAAAACCCCGCTTGACTTAAAGGATATCAAAATAAACTACGATCTCGTCTTATAATTTCGAACATGTGAGAAATAATAATTTTATGAAAAACCTTTTTAATTAAATATTTTACTTATTAATATTTCCCACTTGCTAAATATTACAAAACACGATAAAAATGACGATAACTCAAAAACCGTCACAAGTCCCAAAGTGGGACCCACGGGCTGAGTTGGGCCGGACCCCACATGGGCCTGAATGGGCCCACGGGCCTGTTTTGGCTACAAAAGGCTGTTTTGACAATTTTAATAAAAACCGCTTCTAATTATTTCCCGCATGCTTATCATAATTAAAACCCGTCAAAACAACAATTAAACAATCAACCATCGACACAACCCAAAGACCAAAACCCGGACCCACCTTGACCAACCCAGACCGGGTCTGAACCGGCCTGGACCGGTCTGGTTTGGTCCGGTTCAGCCACCACCATTTCCGGCCACCACCACCTTTCACCCCAAATTGTTTCTTACATGTTTTAATTAATCAAACCACCATTTTAACAACCAATTTAAACATCATCATACAAAAATCATTATTATGAATAATCATAAAAATTCATCAAGAACACTAAACATATTAAAATTTCCTAAACAACATAAAAATCATAACTTATTAAAAATCATCAAAATTTACCAAGAACACTAAACATATTATAAATTCATACAAAATCATAAAAATCATAACTTATGGAAAATCATCAAAATTTACCAAGAACACTAAACATATTAAAATTTCCACACAACCTAAAAATCATAACTTTATGGAAAATCATACAAATTCATACAACATAATAAAAACAACTCCTTATCATATTACTACCAAAAATTCCATAAATCATAAAAACATGAACTAAAACAAAGATGAACCAAAAACTAAAGAAACAAAGGCTAAAGCTATGTTACTAACTAAAACCATAAAAATCATAACATGAACCAAAACAAAAGCTATGTGACATTAATTCGTCGAGTAAAACGGAATTGTTACCTTAGCTAGCAAACCACTTAGCACAAAAATAATAATAAGAAGTATATAATAAGAAACCCTCCTACTAATCTTCACCCAAAATATACGAGTCTCCAAACTCGTCTTCAAAGTCTTCCCCTATAAGAAATAACAAGAAAACATTATTAGAACTAAAATATGAATTTCCATAATTAAAGTGTTGAAAACGATCTTGACGGAATTGAAATATAACCGTACGTGAAGATGAGGAGCGAAGAGGAGAGTCTAGAAATATAAATTAGGATGGATTTAATTAAGAAACGAAGATTTTATGAAGGTTTTGCTCAAGAACGATGAAGAACAAATGATGAACGACGAAGAACACGAAGAACGATTAAAGAAAGTGATATTTTGATATTTATTTGATTTGTTGTAAAATGAAAAGTTGTTAGTGAGTGGAGTGTTGTGTTGAGCCGTGTAAATATAGGCAAAGGGGAATGTCGGGTTTTGAAATTGTTGTTACGTAATTGACTCGCGTTTACTAATTATTTTACGGTAAACGATTTAATATAATTAACGATAAAGTTAATTACACTAAATATCAAGATATTATGTTATTAATAATCAAAAGAAAGACAAATATCTAGTCCTATTAGAGGACTTATGAGCCGTGTGAAATGATGAGAAGACGGCTCTGATTTCGATCGTTTTGCGTAATTTTCGTTAACTGATCGATAAAGTGAAATAATATCTAGATATTATGATATATTAATCAAAAGAAATGAAAATATCAAGGTCTATTAGAGGGGAAAGAGAACCGTGTGGGATAGGTGATATCGGGTCTGATTTTTCTCGATTTGCGTAATCTTCCGTTGACGGATCGATAAAGTAACAAATATCTAAGATATTTGTATTAGTTTAATCGAAAGAATTAAAATATCTCAAGTGAGTGGGAAAACGATGACATGGGCGCGTGACTCATGCCAAAGTCGAGTTTCGAGTTTGTTACGGGATTTACGATGAGTCGGGAATAGTTAAATGATGTTCGGTTAAAAACCGTAAAAGTTATTCTTAAATTCCGAATAAATTCAAAATAATTATATTAAATTATGATAAATCTTAATAAATCTTTATAAAAATAAATCAAAAATATTATTTTTTTAAATAAAATTTCGGTCTTCAAACTTAGAAGGCGAGTCGGGAAAAGTCAACGAAAGTCAAAGTCGACTTAAAATTCAAGAAAAGTCAAAGATGACTTAAAAGTCAAGAAAAAGTTTATGACGACTTAAAAGTCAAGAAAAGTCGATGACGACTTTTAAAAAGTCAAGGAAAGTAAAAGACGACTTAAAAAGTCAAGAAAAGTCAAAGATGACTAAAAACGGTCTTTTCATGAAATCTCTCAGAAATTCCAAATACGAACGCGGAATTTCAAAATAAGACTCGGAACAAAAATTCCTATTTTAAAAACTTAAGTTCTACTGAAAAGTGTTAGGAAATATTTTTACTAGAAAAATCGGGTACTTTTCGGGTTGTTACAACGGTGCTAGTGCGTGTCATTTACCGTGAGAGATGTCGTCAACGTATTGTACGTTTGAATGGATGATTATATGATTGATTATTTGTGATCTTTGGATGACTTGACATGGTTTGTTTGTCGAGTCTCAATCTTATCAAACTTATGCCGCTAACGATGAGATGCAAGCCCTAGTGAGTGTGTATGGTTGCCTAAGAGTGTCTTCCCCGAGACATTGTATAATATGATGGTTATGGATTTGTACTTCATATGCTCTTATGCTTATATATTGAATTGCCTATTTATCCTTATCGTACTTCACATGTATATCTATATATGCATGCTTCTACTTTTGTATTTCCGTTTATGTACGTTTAATGTGATATGGCTGGGAGAACCCGGAGTTACTCCCCACTGAATGTGGCGTTCATGTTTTTCATGGATGAACAGGTTGCTTGATTTGGATCGCTTTTTGCTAGTGGTATTTTGGGTTCGGGTGTGAGCTAGCGGGCGTTGGCCTGGAAGATTCACTTCTAGACGTTATTTAGCTAGTTTGCTAATCAGTTTGACATTGATATCATTTTGAGAGACTTCGTCTCTTTTTAGTATATTCTACTTTGGTTTGTATTTATTTGACACTCCTCGTATTTCTATCTTGCATGTAAAAAGTTTTAAAAACATCGTATTTTCCGCTAATTAAATCACATGCTTGTATGTTTTATTTACGCATTCGCGAGGGTTGTCACATAGCCGGATTGGGGTTTTAAATCATCCCTATCAGTTTGGATACTAGCGTTCGTGTGACCTTTTACACGCAACTCAGTTTCTCCTCCAAACACCAAGAACGAATCTTTAATCCTTCGGAAGTACTTAAGGACGTTCTTCACGGCTATCTAGTGACTCTCACCTTGAATGGCTTGATAACGACTCGTCATGCTTAAATCATATGCAATGTCGGGGCGAGTATGTAACACCCGCAAATGTACCCTATTTTATTTTAAACATATTATACGGATACTAGTTAGCGTAATTTTAGATTTAGTCTAGTACTTAGTTTCTCGTGTCTAATTTAGCAATTCCGAGTTTGTATTCGGACTCTACTCGAAATTCCGTGTGAGTTACGGCTTGAGCCGCGTTTGGGCTTTTTATCCCATATTTCTCCACTCACCTTATAACTCCAACTCCCTTACTTTTTCCACTCACCTTCTTCCTCAACAAGTAACCAAAACCCTAAACCCCATTTATGGATCAACTCAAATTCATCACTACTCCTTCATTACTCACTCAAATCCTTTAGTTTTCATCATAATCTTCCTCTCTTATCGTCCTCTACCTTGTTTGGTAATAAAATTACCGTCTTTCTCATTTTTAATTTATCCGTCTTTCTCAAAGGTGAATTATATTCATCTTTTATATAGTGTCTCTTTGTAGGTGGAAACCTTCAAGACCCCGACAAAGATTACTACCTTGTGTAGGAGGACGTAGAGGACGATTAAAGACGCAAAAAGGTAACGGTGAAAGGTTACTCAATATCAATACGTGTTTTAAATGCTTTACTTGATGTTTACCAAATGTCTAGTGATAATTATTAGATACTTAATATAGTTTGATGTTGGGAATTGTGTTGGAATTGAATGTGTAGCTATGGAATATGTGTTGGTTGATGATTGTTGATGATTGTTGATAGTTGATGATAGTTATTGATGATTGTTGAAGATTATTAGTGAAGTATGGTGATTTTTCGTGTGAAGGTGGTCCCAACCGGCCGACCAGCCGCCGGTCAGCTGACCGGCTGGGAACACGGCTGGCATTTTTGAAGAATTTTGGTGTTGTGTTATTCCCAGCCGGCTGCCGGTCCCCCTGACCGGCTCGGACTCCCCTGTATTTTCAATGGTTTTCGTTTGTTGCTAAAGTGCCAGCCGGGTAGCCGGCGGCCGGTCCCTTGACCGGCTAGCACCCCCTAGTGGTCTTCTTCCACTTCTTTTCTTATACATTCATTTATAATAGTTTGTATGGTTCGTTTATCGTATAAATTTACGTAGTAGCATTAAATAGTCATGTTTAGAATATATGGTATTCCATTCGCTTATATCACATATTTTGTGACGGTTTTTGGTACGTCTTTCTTTGAGTCGGTTTTACCTATGTTTTGATTTGAGCACTAGTCGTTAAGTGCTATGAACTCTCACTCCCCAGCTATAATCCTCTCTCGTTAGAATGGAATGTCGGAATAGGGAGATGTATCCCTAATGCTTGTATGCATGTTTTCGTGGAGATATGACGACGTTGTTGGGAGGCGAACGCTATGCGTTGATCGACCCGGCCGCCAAATGTCGTATCTTTGCAAGGTGGTGTCATTGCATGTAACGTACCGCTTGTTTATGATGCTTGTGCTCTTTCCGCCTCTTTCGTGAAGGTTGAACGAATTTGGCGTACTTGGCTTCTATGTTTGACCGAGTCTTGGATGCGAAATGTGTATCCCATGTCAAATCGGAACCTGTTTATTCCGAGAGGCTGGCCAGGTATAGATAGGACCGGATTATTATCGTCGTCCTACCAGGAGGAATTGAGTCTACATATACGAAATGTTAAACGTGTATGGTTCAGGGAAATGTTTATCTCGTTGACGTGTATTGATCATACTTGCTATGTACATGGTGCTAGTGCGTGTTTATAACCATGAAAGATAATGTTACCATATTTGTATGTTTGGATGGATGTTTATATGTTGATTATTTGTGACCGTTGGATGACTTGGCGTGATTTATATGTTTATATCGTATTTTTCGTTATATAAATTGCATGCTTGTTATGTTTTATTTCCGCTATCGCGAGGGTTGTCACACTTGGTATCAGAGCCTATGACGTTCCTGACGCACACACGTGAACCCTAAACTTAAATTCCTTGACCTTGAAATAATAAATGAGAGATGGGTAGAAATAAAAAAATTTACTTGGTAGTCTCTTTGTTTATGCTAAGTGTTAGGATTAACCTTTATTTGTTTTTGTCTCTTATAAAGATGGTTAGACCTCGAGTCGTAGAGAATTGTGGGAAATAACAGTTTACATCCCCTTAAAATTTAGGATTATAAAAAAATTATATAATATGAATTGCGAGTCATAAATATGAAAACGATGTAAATATAGAGAAAATGAATTAAACCTTTGGTCCTTAGCAAAATCGGCCTAAGAACAGATATCAAAGTAGATATCCTCCTAATTGTCTCACCCATGATATATTGAGATATGCCCTTTTCCTTTGCTAGAAAG
>JAIUZE010020858.1:0-29841 GCA_022085475.1 Heliosperma pusillum
TACTTAAAATGTTAAGTACATATTATTTATTTAATTGAGTCATATAATTGTTATATGATCAAATTAACACTTAATTATACAAGATAATTAACCACATGATCAATAAGTATTTGTGAGACAAATATCAAAAATCAAAATGGATCTAACTAGGCCAAGAGGGCCGGTTATGATGTAGTTACAAGGGTGATGATTTTTGTTCATGTTTACACTCCTTAGTTACCTTTTGAAAGTGACATAACAAATTGAATATAATCATCATCTTTTCTACAACACTCCACTCTAATGCATGTGATCAAATGAACAAAATAAGAGTCCAATTTTGGACTATGAGGTCCGGCCAAATGGCCTATAAAATGATCAAGTGTTGCTCATTTTTCATTACTTCATTTTGTGCTTGTTTTCTTACTTCTCTCAAAAACCTCATCTTCTTACTAAAACTCTCAAACACTAATATTTACTAAGTATTACTAGTGTAGTAATATAGTCATAATATTAGTAGTATAATATCTATCTTATTATCTAGTTAATAATAAGGGTAGATTATTTGGGTTAATGTTGATGCAACTTAGAAGAGATCTTCTACTTTGGAGATTGCTTGTATTCATCCATATTATTAGCTCAAGAACAACAAGAAGGAGTTCTTGTTGTGCCCTTATATTTTCCATATCAATGTGAGGAAATTTCTTCTCTTATATAAATGTCTTTATATTTGCATGCATATTACATAGATCATTAAATACTAAATTAACAAGTAATTTAGCAACTAATTAGAGGAGTCTAATTAAGGTCTATGGACTTTCAATTATGTAGTTTTTTACGAAGTGCTTTTTTTTTGTGCTACTGTGAGGCTCATTACTCACTAAGGTGTTATTGGCAGCACTCGCGGGATATAAGCGAAAATTGGCATGTAGGTTGTGAACGCTAAACGGAACAAGTTCGGGTTCTTATTGCTAAAAAGATGGAAAGCTCGGGTCCTAGTTCCTTAACTCGCATTTTCTATGTTAATTCATCACAAATACTAGAGAGATATATTCGTGTCTATAGCAATATATATCACTAATAAATAGATCGATACAACTATGATGGTCAACAAAAACTAAGCCGTGAAGAATCTTGTCGCGAGTACGCAACTACTCTTCACGGCCAATAGCTTAATTCAATCCCATGCTTGTAACCGCTAGTCAACCTGTTACACAAATAACTTAATAAATGGATCATTCAGAAACTGTTAAACAACTTGCATTTTAGATTTAATTCCCATACATACAGTTTTAGCCCCCATCTATTAATGTGCTTGATTCAGATAGATTCACAAGCATCATCTACGAGTATAATTTGATGGAAAACAAAGAAATGATCATTCATACGCTCCCAATACACATTCCTCTTCCATCGTCATGATTAAATGGAATACCACTTAAACATCTTCATTTGGGGTTAATAACAAAACAAAGGTCAATGATTTTGTTTCAACATACACGTACCCAATAAATCTGTACAAATATTAACGCAAACATGGTGTAGAAACAAGTATCGCTGAATAGTTATGTCTGTTAATGAATTTTCAATGTTTCTGCTGCCGAGGAGTTGATGTGTGCGCATCTTCGATCTGTCTTGTCAGTAAGGAAATCCCATACTGAGAGGTGCTAGAAGCCGCATAATATAAGCTGAGTAAACCTGGGAAAAGCATAGCCTGCAAATTTATTTATTCAAGTTAAACCTGCTGTCTGCAAACAAAGAAGGCTCAGCAAGAAAAGAAAAAATATTTGGCTACCTGGTGAGCCACATTTATCAAATACGGGTCACCTCGGTCATTATTGAGGAATGATGAGAGGATGTCAAGTTCTCAATTTCAAAAATATGCAAGAAAAGAAGCTAAAAAAGCGTTTGCGCTAAGGATCTAATCAGAGTCAAACTTGGAAATTGGACTGAACTAGTGCAGAATCAGTGTCTCAAATGCTCGACGAGATCCCTCCCCCCAACACACATACTAACTTGTGAGATTTTATAATAACACAAAAAGGGAGATCAACTTTACTAAGCTTGGAACATGGAAAAAGTTTCCAAACATCAACTTACCACCAAATGCAGCACAGGCAGCCGACGAGATGAGTAAAGGAGGAAGCTGAATCAAATGCAAAACCCAAATTAAGCATAAAGCAAAAACGCAAATAATCAAAAACGATAACAAACTCTAGATATAAATGATGTAACTAGGTACGAGCTACTCTTACACCAACAACAAATGGAAGCCACTTCGGTCCTTTAACATGTTTCTGGACAAAAGGTATCCCTGCAAATAAGCATCATCAAATTTCGCGGACATTGCCGCTCAGAAAGGGAAAGAGAACATAACATTACCCGTGTTAAAACCATGGATAGCACTTAGCAGAGCTCCAAGTCCAGTACCGGCCTACAAAGCAGAAAAAAATTCCCTCAAGATAGTCCTATAAAGTTGCAGTCCAGAGAAAAAAAGTCTGAAGAAACCACTATCTCAAGATACTACATGAGAAAAGGTCACTAAGCTTTAAGCTAAAATCAAAGGCTTCTGCAAAACTTTCACAAAGATGAAACAAGTGAACAGTAAAACAAGAAGGGCATATAGGCCATTTACAGTCTCTTTTCAGAAAATGGGAACTATTAATCAATTAAAAATCAATGTTCACTAATATAAATGCAAATGTATCTCACACAAAAATCACATTCAAGATCCACACATCTATTTAGGACTCGAAAATTCTAGATGGACAAAGAACATTCATGCCTATACATACAACGATACAAGAGGTAACATAGACCCCACTTATAATACATGAGAAAAAAAAATGTTGTTAGACTATACTATTTTTCCTAAGAAAGTATACTATTTTGATATAAGATTTGTGAATCAATGTGAGTATAACAGAGCTTTAGAAAGCGAAACTTACGCAAACAAACAACTACTAGCTACATAAAATCGCAAATAACTTATATTATAGCTGCAAAAATAATACAAGTTCTCAATACCACCATCCTAACTCATTCTAAAACTAACCTTATCCCCCTACCAGTTATGGTTTTTCAGCTCCGATTTATCAGTCTTGAGCTTGTATGTGTCTTAACTTTTATGGGTCAAGTTTAATCCAAGACCCATCTTGAACAGTAGTTTATGAGTTAAATGGTGGATTTTATATATTATTTTAGAGAGTTTTGAGAATTTTAGGGATAAACTTAAATAATAAAGTCTAGTGAGCTCCTTGACATCCACCACGAGTTCATGGAGGAGGGGAAAGACATTAATGATATTGTGTCGTTAAAGATGGTTTTCAATGGCTCTCATACAGGTGGGCAAGGCAGTGCTAGCTAATGGGTGAGAAAGAATGTTGAAAAAGGTTGTTGGGAGAGGGAGAGAGTTCAAGGAGGGTTGAAAGACCGTCACAGTGTAAATTAAGTGCAAAGTTGAAGGGATTTACTGCTGAATATTGGAAAAGAAAAAAGAAGAAAAAACTGGGGTGAAATGTTAAATCTATTAAAAAACACTGTAAAATTTCCAATAATATTTTCATGGTGTTAAAGACTTATATTGAGTCATGGCATATATATGCAAAGCTCAATCATTCCAAGCTCTTATCGTCTGGAAAAACATATTTAAGAGAGAGAGGGAGGGATAGAGAACCAAAACTCACAACAGTTGTGGCATCGTGCAAGACGGAAGTGATGGCCCATTCACCATTTTTCTGCATCAATACATATCTATCAGACTATCAACATAATGCCAAATTACTTGAGGCAAATTATCATAAAGGTAATATGCATAACATAATGCTCCCAAAATCAAGACCAATTAAAGAGAAGACACTAAAGACCCATAAACTAACTTGTCAAGAGAACAAGACAATTCATGGAACAATAGATGTGCATACGAAAAAAACAGTAAAAACCTGCCACAGCTATTGCAGTGAACAAAGCCATTGCAGTGAACAAACCCAGAGGAAAAAAATTGAGCCAAAAGTCAAATTTTCAATAGCGCAATAAATATATCCGAGACAATCCATCGATTAACGGTGTGCATAAGAATATATAATCCAGTAGAAAGCGAAATAAAAGGTGGTTCATATAGTGAGAAAGGAGAAGAAAAGAGGGAGAAAGAGGAATTACATAATGAGAGTCGAGGAGAGAAAGACAACGAGGGCAACGAGGAGTGCCAAGACCGGGATTAATGGTGGGATCATGATCATATAAGTTTCCAGTTCTCAACTTCTCCTCGTAAACCTCTCTAGTTCCCATTTCTGCTCTTGATGCCTTTTCTTCCCTTTTTTTCGCTCGCGGGGGAAAAAGCTAGGTCCCCTTCTATAGATTCGTGTACCAGCTCTATGAAGCTTTTGTGACAATACAATGAACCACTTCCAACTTATAGCACCTGCGCTCCACAGTTGACAAAATATTCTGTAAAACTGAAGTACTCTTCTTTTCCTCTATAGACACATACCCGTAGGAGAACACCACTTATGAAGAACGTGAGTTATGGAGAGAAATGTATAAAATAGACACTGAAACAAAAGATGCATAAGCTACCATAATGAAGGAACTCGGGAGAGGGGAACTTTTCTTGATTAAGCCACAATCTCGAGAATTTAAGGTATGCATAATTACACATAAAGTAAAAGATATGGCTAAAGACAAGAGACAACCAAACATGCCACATTTAGGAGAGCAAGAAGAGTTTCTGTATTCCCTATAACTTTCATACAACAACAATTCGGCAACTTACAATTGATTAGGGACAACTGGCACTCCCATCTAAAAACAGGCGTATATAATTCATTAAGTCATCATCCAAGAGCACAACAGATAAGAATATAGTACCTAGGCTGCTAGCCACCCTGATAAAGATTCTCCGATGCGTAGGGCTACACCTAGGGATGGCAACGGGTCTGGTATGGGTCAGATCCAGCAAGATCCGGACACGGACCCGTGCCCTCTACCATGGACCCGGATCCGACCCAAACCCTATTGGGTCTAAAATTATCAGACCCATACCCATACCCAACGGGTCCGGGTCCGAGTCGGGTCTACCCGCGGGTCTAGGGAAGTATATGCATTTTTATAATTAGCATGGTGTAACATGTACACACCATTAGAGATTTAGAGTATAGTGGCAGAGGAGCTTCAAGTCTCAAAAATCAAACACAAAAACAAGTTGCACTGCTATAATTGCTTCAATGTCCAAACACACATGAAATTAGAAAAATATCAAACACATACGCAATCTGGGATTTACCTTTTATAACAGAAAAAAGAGACCACATAGGAGATTAGAACCGTCGAAGAGGAAGTGTCACTTGCGGAATAAGACAGCCGAAGAAGAAACTAGGAACTTCTTGCTCCTCGTCGTCCTCGTCGGTCGACGTCACCATTGGCCGCCGTTATTGTCAGTTTAGGGTTCGGGGTTAGGGTTCGGGGTTAGAGGTGAGTTTTGGGTTAGAGTTTAGAATTCTGAACAATCTACTAGTAAATTATTGGGAATGAACGGAAGTAAAGGTAGGTCGTCAGGTCGTGTATTGTTGATTTAAGATTTTCTTTTTTTATAAATTGTACGGATCTACGGGTCGGGTCCGGGTCCTATTAATCAGACCCAGACCCGGACCCGAAATACTTACCTAAGACCCATACCCGAGCGGGTCTAAAAAATGCAGACCCAAACCCGACCCATTAGGGTCCGACCCGAAGGGTATGGGTCTAAAAAATGCAGACCCAAACCCGACCCATTAGGGTCCGACCCGAAGGGTATGGGTCAGGTCTTCGACCCACTGTCATCCCTAGCTACACCTGAACCATCAAATTGAAGAAAATCACACTTATAAGGTTATGTTACTATGAGTTCTTTGATTTCCACGAGTACTTGTGTATAGTGGCAAACACTTGACACTTCCACCATGGATACGACTACTTCTTCCTCCAAATCCCTTGAATCACATTTCCTCCAACTAGTTGTTGTATGGCGCGCTTTGCGCGCCATACCCCAAGATATTTATATCGCCGTCGCTTTAATCTTTTAGTGTATTGAGCTCACAAAAGTCATTGCCCAATCAATTGAAACTGTTTTTTCTTGGGAAATTCAAAAAAATTGGAATTCTAATGTTTGTCCCTGAAAAGTTGGATCCACATTTATCATGGGTGTAACCAGCCTATTAGTGACCCGAGGTTTTTTTAATCATGTAATTGGAATAAAAGCAAGCGCGAGCCCAAGATTTAAACCACAACGTGGTTTGAAAAAGCTTAAAATTTGTCATTCATTCAATATCAATAATCGGTGGACGAGGACATGCCTTAATACCCGATCTTTTCTTCGAGTGATGTAATCGATCTAAGATTAGAAATTAAGTTTGAATTACATCAAAACCCGTAGTTCATACGTTATAGGTACAGTACAAACCAATTGAACATCCAACTAAAAGATGTGAAATTTGTTATAACTAAAAGATGTGAAATCTGTTATACACAGTTATTCTGCCTCCATCCCTCAATCTCTTGAGTCCATTTTACTCATGCCTTTAACGTCGACTTCATCTTCATCATTCTGAACCCATCCTCCTATCCAGGGTCATCAAAAACCAAAGTCGTGATAGGTGTTGTAGATCATAAGAATGGAAAAATATGAGAGGGTTTTATGGGGATTATTGTATAATGAAAGAGGAGATAACGGGAATATACCATCTAACATAACGGGAATATACCATCTAACAATTACGTTCCCTTTCAAACCAAAATTAAACCTTCTACGACTGAAATCCTACACTTCAATTCAAAACTCAAATCGTATACCTTCAATTTTCTAATATTTCCTCCTACACTCACACTCAACTCTTATTAATGCTTAGACTTACGACAATCCTAATGATCTTACGACTTGCTTAAAACAATAATGCAATTCAATTCGTACCCGCTTTTAACACAAACAATCCGGATCCTTAATGACTGTTCAACTTTCTTAAAATAAGGGCACAATTCAATTTTAAAGCACGTCATAAACACAAATAATCATCTCAAACATTTGAATCGTAAAGACGACTAACTACACACAGAATGTTCCGTCCTTTACACAGCACAATAGGGTATCTCCCTTATGATTTTGGTAATATATTTGAAATGTGAAGACATACTGCACATAAAAATCCTATTCTTTTACACGACACAATAGTTACATAGCTATCTCCTCCCTTATGATTTTTGTAAACAAGCAAGTAAAAGCACAAACACGGTAACATCAATTAGCGTTCAACTAAATAGCTTGTTTATCGTCTGAAAAATTCAGACTTGCAGTTTAAAACATGATATTATATCCTCTGAAATCATAAGGGTAAACTTAAAGCAAAATTGAAGGCCCAAAGCCCAAATAAAATACACAAAGCAGAAAAAGCTAGGAAAGAAATTCTCAAGAAGTGCATAATCATTCTGGAGATAACTCATCTGCCATAACAACATGCCTCACATTTTTCTCACCTCAGCAACATTAACAAAATTACAACCTTAAACACACACATAGCACAATTTCAAGTGTGTTTTATTTCGACGCACAGCCAAATCAACCCTAATATCCCTAAACCCACCTGGAGATGGATGCCAATATATAGAGCGCCTACAACACCGAGTATCGATGGCCTCTTTTTTATAGTTTTACAGGTCGTGATATTTTCATACCTTCACAATAAGATCAATAGCTTTATATGTTGAATCGATTGGCCTTGTTACGACTGAACAAGCAAAATTTTATTTTCCATTAGCGTCAATGAGTTTAACAGTTACTGCAGAAAGTCCAAGAGTCCACATGTAACCTGTCCAATTTCCATGGAGATCCAAATAAATAGTTCTCCCAGAACCTTAACATGAGCTTAAAATTTACGAAATGGCCATATATGTGCTTCACAAATTACCCGGAGAGGCAGACGTCACCATATTGACTGTTTCTGGAAAAGCCCATCAATTACTAAGACTTCAAGATCTTTCTTCAGTAAAGTGAATATTATTATAACAAATTTACAAGAAACAATTCCCAAAATGGCAATATTTAAGCGCCAATTTTTGCAGAATAAATTGTTAAATGCTAACAATAGTATTAAACAAACATATTCATGAACCGAGCACAAATGTTCTCTCCCTACCCTCCAGGCTGCCTCCCTCCCACCCTCTCCCTCCCGTCCTCTCAACCTCAGCAAAATCGAAACACAGTGTCTCTGTTAGAATAGGAAAAAAACTGGAATAA
The DNA here is from genome assembly GCA_022085475.1 of Heliosperma pusillum. Classification (NCBI taxonomy): domain Eukaryota; kingdom Viridiplantae; phylum Streptophyta; class Magnoliopsida; order Caryophyllales; family Caryophyllaceae; genus Heliosperma; species Heliosperma pusillum. The sequence continues at coordinate 8,243 of JAIUZE010020858.1, forward strand.
AACAATATCTAAACACTCATCCTCTATTCTATCTCCCCTTTCCTTCCCTCCCCTCCCCTCCCTTTCCTTTCCTTTCCTTTCCCTTCATTTTTGCTATCCAAGCACACCCCAAGGACAGTTCACCACATTCAGAGATGTCATTGTCATCTCTCCTAAAGTCCCTATATATGGTTTGTAGCTCCTTAGGTCCTGGATACCTGAAGTGGTCTTTACCAAGTGGTTAAGACGGAATGACTGTAACTTTCTAGGTGGTTTATATATTTTTGGTCCATGCGGTAATTAAACACTGGACCATCCCTTGAGAATATATCCTACAACTCTATTGAGTAAGTATCCAAGAATAGAGTCATATCTGTACTTCCATAGTTACTAATTAAACGAAAAGTATGTCTTATAATGATGCCATTTTGAGACCAGTTCTTAGTTAAAATAGTAGGTGAAGGAGGGGAAGGAAAGGAGATAATTTCCGTTCCGAAATATTTTGTTGAAAGGTAATTTGGGAGCAAAATGAAACCCCTTATTTCTGTACTCTTTCCTTAATTCCTGCCCCCAAGACAGACCCCTAATAAAATAAGGAAACTCCCCCACTCCTACCAAATCATCTCTATCTAAAATCGCCCTCTAAGAAAATGAGTGATTTGTTACTCTTTTAACATAGAAGTCTATGGATGAGAAATAAAATGAAACTCACTGTTTATTGCTTAACACGACTTCATACATGGCTACCATAATTAAACTGTTCTCTCATTGATGCAACCTCATCATATTATTGTGTACAACCCTATCAATAATAGTTCCTTTAATAGCTCTTATTCAAGGATAACTAAATATCAATTGGATTTTATTCTTAGAAATGCAATAACTTTGTATTTTACCTATCTCCATCATCATGGATCTAGAATAATTGCTACCAAAACACAACCGGACCAAACAATCCAACCCACAAAGAACAAATCAATTAGAAAAACATGTATAAAATAAGACAATTTACGTACTACCTACTTACCATAATCATCAATTTCTACTCTCTTCATCCAAACCCACATCCGATCAAAGGTACAGGTGTACAAGGTAGATGAAGTTAGGTTTTGAATGATTATCGCCTCAAACACCCAAAGATATTGACAAACAATCAAACAGAAGACATTGCAATCGGGTCTATATTCAACCAATTAAATAAACAAGCACACCAACAACATATGACCAAACTTCATATACAATCACCAAGACATCATCAAATATGAGCTGAACATGTATAAAACCCTAAATTAGTGACAAATAGCTAGAAACTCTAATATACAGTAAATCGACCTTAATCAAAAAAAAAAAAAGAATCAAATAAATGCAGTAAAACAAAAGAAAAAGAAGTTTGAATGATAAGAGAAAAATGCAATTAAAAGTTTAGAAAGAAAAAGAAGAAGGAAAAGGGTACCTCAAATCACCCCTTATTATTGTTGGTGGGGCCAGTCATGAACGCCTGCAAAACGGAAACTAAAAAAAACATAATTCAAAAGGCCGAACTTAATAAGATCTAGATCAAATAAGACCCAAATCAAAGATAAAACAACAAACACAGTAAATTAACAAACATGTATAAATAAAAAACACAAATTCTCATTTGTGACGTACCCACACGTCGCAAGCAAATGAAGCCCCCACCTGCCTTGCCACTTGCTCTTAAAGGATTGGGGAAATGGAGAAAGGCAGATATGGAATGGAAAGAGAGTCAAAGAGAGTAAAGAAAGGAGAAAAGTTGTGTATGAGAAGAGAATAGAGAAACTACTGTGAATCTGTGATAGGGGGGAAATGGATTCAGAGGAATGAGATGAAATAAGGAACCACGAATGGGAAATGAAACGAGCAAAAAAAAGGCCAAAACGCAGCGTTTTGGTACTGTTCATTTGAACCGTAGCTGGTCTTAGACCCGGTTCTTTTGGACTTAATTTCAATTCTTATAAGTTTAGTTCAGTTCAGTTCAGTTCAGTTCAATTAAGTTCAGTTTAATTAAGTTCAGTTCAATTAAGTTCAGTTCAATTCAGTTCGGTTCTTGTTGTTTTTATTACTCCCTCCGTCCCGGTCATTTGTTTACCATTTCCATTTTAGGGTGTCTCACTCATTTGTTTACCTTTCTATATAAGGATGGTAATCTATGAGTAATTTGATCACCCAATGGGACTATTGTCCACATGTCATCTATCAAGTACCATCACAAATGGTCCCCTATCATTTCCTTAATAATTGTGCCAAAAGCAAAGGTAAACAAATGACCGGGACGGAGGGAGTATTATTATTATTTTTTATTATTATTATTATAAGATGCGCGCAACTTTCATTCAAATAAAATGAAAAGTTTACATGAAGTTGGTGGGGGAGCCGAGAGACAATATGGTCCCCCACCCCCTTAGCTATAGCAAAACTAAGTCTAGCAAAAATATAAGCGGTCACCCGAGCCCCAGCATCCTTACCGAGAATTTCTGGATCCGCTTGAGCAAGTCAACAGCATCCGAGCCCAGCTCCCCAAGAGAAGGGTAGGAAACCATAGCCAACAGCCGCGCATAAATCCTCATACTTAGCACATTTGCGCTGAGCAGCATCGGCGACAACCTGTCCTAGCACAAAATCAGACATCCCAGTCTAAGTCAAGGGGGAAGACCCTGTCAAATCAACACACACATCACGCCCTCTGTCCCAGGAATAAAGAAGCAAATCCGCAGGACGAAGAGATCTGTCGTGTCCGTCAACCAAATTATTATTATTATTACTAATTTACTACTACTACTATTATTACTACTATTAATTATTACTATTACGTTATTATATTATTATAATTATTGTTATTATTATTGTTGTTGTTGTTGTTGTTGTTGTTGTTAATGTTAGTATTGTTATTATTGTTATTATTGTTGTTGTTGTTCTTGTAATTATTATGAAACGGTTGTTTGGTTCTCTGAAATGAAATGACACGCTACTAAATTTTGCAACAAATTGGTTTGAAAATATATTGAAATATACAGGCGGCTGCAATAACGAAATATTTATTTCAAAAATAGTAGCAATGTTAAAATATAATAAAAAAAAACATATTAATGTCATACATCTCAAATGCTTGCAACTGTGAAAAATGTTTAGATTCGACGCAAATTACAAATTTTAGTTATCCGGATCATCTACTTCCATATGTTCTTCTTCGTTGTTATTTCCAATGCTCCTTCTTCATGCTCTCCAGGTTTGTTATCTTTCTAAATAGCTTCAGCTATGTCCATTCTCACTTTAGACATAAGTTTCATTCGACTTTTATCATCCAAGTTTGTATTCGTTCTCCCACTAACTGCATCATGTTGTACAATTGAGATACCAAGCTTATGCATTCGTATGAAATTATGAAGTGTGAAATAGGAAACGATAATTGACATCTGATACTTTGGGGACATCTGGGGCATAGTTTTCAACACCTTCTACCTCTTCTTCAGCTGACCAAACGCACATTCAACTTTCATTCTTAATGAAGAATGTCGGTAATTGAAATGTTCTAAATTTCCTACAGGTGGTCCATGCTTATATTCAGGCAAATGAGATCTGACGTTCGGATCGCAAATAGGAGACAAATATCCAAGAGTATTAAGATATCCGGAATCCACCAAATAACACTTGCCTACAAAGTAAAATAAACTTTGCGTGAGAATTGAAAAATAATTAGCAATAAAAAAATATCGTAAATAATCTCATACTTACCTTCAGGTGGATGCGGAAAAACATACTTTGAGACCGTTAGAGAATCTCGCCATACGGTAAGATCATGGGCACTCCCTTCCCAACCCACGTTAATAAATGTGAAAATCATATTGAATGAACAACACCCCATCACATTCCAAGTCTTACGACCATTGCGATTTCGAAATGGAATACCAGCACGATCACTAATAACAGCTTCTATATGCGTTCCATCTATGACACCAATAGCATTCTAAAAAATAATAATAGAGGTGTTAAAAAATGAAAGGCATAAGAGTATACAAAAAATATAGTGTACAATATTACCTTGAAATAAGGCCAATAAAGTGAGTTATTTTCTACCTCCGGAGGCACCTCAAGTAGATCGCGGTGTGGTCTAATGATGCCATGTGACAATATAACCAATGCATCTAATACTTTTTTAAATACTTACATATTGTAGATATGGAATGCTTGAATCGATCAGCAACATCACGATATGAGGATCCTTTGGCCATTATGTATAAACAAACTCCTATTGGTTTCGTTCACTTTTATATATTTTCCATCAACTAACAAATTCCTTTCAATCATCAAATCCACAAGTTGTAAAAACATAACTGTATCAAGTCGCAGTTGTTCAAAACATGATGTAGAGTTTTCATTCAACAACCTGTTGATGTATTCAGCTCCACTTTCCCCTCTTTCTCTTCTAGGTTGTCTAGTTGATGACTCACGTTGTACACTAGCATCACTTGGTGCAAGTGACCTTCGCAATTCTTCTAGTGCAATAATTATAGATGCACGTCTAACATTGTCCATTCTACACTAGAACAATTTGAACACGGTTATAAAGACACAAAAATCATAATACAATTATTAAGTTCATTTATTTCAATATGAAAGCTTAAATATCTTAACCACAAAGTGCACACAAATAAAAATAACATTCAAACACGTGAGAATAACGTTCAAACACGTAAACTTGAAATTACGAAATGCTTACTAAAACAAACTAGTAAAGTCGAGTAAACAAAGTATCTACGTCCATCACGCTCAAATAGATCTGCTTCTGATTATCATTTTGAAGTGCTAGGAATATATCGGCACGTGTTTCATCACTTAAGTATCTGACAGCAGAAACAAAGTACGCATCACCCGATTCTTCTGCAACTTTCATTCGAGTCAATTCTTCACTAACCATTTGAGCTTTTGAGGGCTTACTTGATGAACCCATACCAGATCCCGACAATAACAATGCAATAACACTATCAAAACTAGTTTCTCTTCTTTCGTTCTTCAGAACTAAAGGGTTCTTCAACTTTCCGTTTACGTGAGGTTCTCACAGAAATTTTCCTGTCAACTGAAGTTGGTGGAGTTCTATCCTCATCACCCAACACGGTATCCTATAATTCATTAAGCTCATCACCCAACATTTCGTTGTCTTGGGATGTTTCATCAATTGTAAGATCCTCAAGATGCCTACTTAAGTAAGATTACCCTTTTCCCATTGCCGGAGAAAAACAACCACCAACCCCATGCGCCTACTCATTTCATCAATGTTTGCTAATTGATTTTTGATTATCCTTAAGGCATGTTTTGCATTCCGCTGTATAAAACAAATTATGACTTAAATTTAGATTTAAGTAATAATATAGCTAATTGAAAATAAGAATGTGACTTTAAGAAGAATTACTTAATAATATTTTTACCTCCTTGAATGCTTTAAATCTCTCCGTAGACCTCTCCTCTACATCAACGTCTTTAGTAATTGGATTGAATGATATGCCAGTCAAACCTTGAAATTCCTCCCAACACTTGTATCTTTCTTTCAAATCTGTATAATGATTTTGCACTTGTTTTCCACTGACATCACATTCTTTTCGTACATTAAATATCTTCGCAATGTTTCCCCAATTAAACTTGCTAACTCTTCTGATTTTCTACTCATTTAAAATATTGAGCAAAGTTCTTGAATTATCATCCGGCCAGGAAACTCTTCCCATTACGTTACTTTTGCAATATATCAATGCATGAGGGGCAAAGAAAAATGAGATTGTATACCATCTACCTCTATGTCAAAATCATTGTTAAACTATTATTTTCTTATATGAATGAGTCATGGTTTTTATCATATTATTATGAGTATCGTCTTAAGCTTAAGACGTGACAAATACATACCAAATTACTTCATTTAATGTCGAGAAAATATCAAAAGTTGTATCTTTATTACCCCCATATGATAGTATTTGACCTGTCTTAAACTTAAGCGAGATAATGTTCGTCTTAAGCAAAACTTAATAGTATGTTATTCTACTGTTGGCTTTCTATGGGACATGTTTAATCTACATTTACTTAAGACTCCAAGAAACCTAGTATATTAGTAAGTTAGTAACCAATGCAATAACCTTAATTTTTTGTACTGTCTCATCATTTTTCTTAAGAACACAAGTTTTATACAGTAGTAAACAACTACAGTTTTACATATAATAGTATAGTAACCAAAATAGCAAAAAAGCAAATGTTTAAACTGTAATATATTCAATCTACAATGGGTCTCCCTTAAGACGGGTATATCCGTCTTATCCTAACTATTTGAACGATTTTAAAGTTAAGACGGGTCAACCTATCTTAAATGAGAATTTGAGTTTCCCAATATTCTAACTTTAGTGCAAACGCTCAAAACTTGATAAGTAAATTATAAAATTTAAAAATAAAAACGACTTACAGCAAACCCTATAGTAGTTTCCTAAAATTTTGGTACCAAAAACACAAATTCAGCAAAAGAAGCAAAAGAATTAATTGATTAACTATCCACATTGTGTTCTGTACATGGAATAATTATTACTGTGTTGTACTCCGTATATATTAGCAAAAACACAAATTCATCATTTTTGAGGAAGGGGATGTCGCCATCACATATAGCTTCTGTACGTGGAATAATTAGCTTTTGTACATGGAATGACTAGATGTCTAGACGGCTAGACCTATAAGTTACGCGCCATCACATCATAACTATTTAAAATAAACACAAATTTTCATTAAAGACGGACACTATCCGTCACAAGTTGAAGATATATAGTACCCATATAAAAAATAGGGTTATTTGATGGCAATAATCCAAACAATGTCACCCCTTCTCATACTAATCCATCCTAACGTTTAACCGAAAAAAATCTTAATTATGCCCTTATTTTTCCTACACTATACCAAGTAACCGGATACGTGTTGATCAAGTCACACTTAAAAAAATCATAATTCATAAACCCTTAATAACCGCATGTCATTCTTCCTCATCAACCATCAAAATCCCATTTAATGTCACACTTCTAATAAAATTAAAACAACATATCTCATCAAAAATCCCTTCAAATCTCACTTTATGAAAGCAACGCACAAATATGTGAATCATGAGTTGATAAAAAGCAATGGGCATAAATGATATCAATAACCCAGAAAGAAATCAAGTAACAAGAAGTAGAAATGGAGAATGGAGTAAACTGTTAAATTTCATAATCGGGCTTGAGTCCAACCCGTACTGAGCAGAGAGAGTCCACTTTATAAATCCAATGGGGTTCCACTCTAAAACCAATTGGCAATAGAGGGAGTAGTCCATTGCCTTTTGGTAAACTCTCCCCTCTTTTCTCAATGTGGGATTACACTCACATGTGAACAATTGGGTTTCTTCACACTCCCCTCACATGCGAGCCCACATTAAATCAGACTGGGGAGCTTTCTGGCCTCTCTTCCAGCTGTTATGCAAACCGCGTGTTTTTCTCCAACGGTTGCGATTTCTTGGCCCAATTTTTTACTTTTTATTTTATACCCAGGTCTTTTTACCATGGACTCTGATACCATGAAAAACTAATGACACCAGGGAAGAGAATGGAGAAAAGCTTCTGATTGGCATCCGAGCAATCTTAATTTTTTCTCGAAAAAAAAAAACACAGAGAAAGAAAACGTGACAACAAATCCACAATGACACAGGGAGATGGAGCCAAAAAGAATGATGTCAAAATTGAACAAATCTCGCCATCCTCACCACTATATTTGCATCCAAGTGATAGCCCAAGTTTGACATTAACTCAAACCATTTTTAATGGGGAAAATTTCGAGTTATGGGTGGATGCAGTGCGAAACGGTCTCGACGCCAAAAATAAATTAGGCTTTGTCGAGAGTGCCGTTAAGAAACCAGTGGTTGAGAAAGGAAAAGAAGAAACTCTTGATGTCGTGGCCTGGCGGCAGTGCAACGTAATGGTGAAGTCGTGGCTAAGAAACGTAATCGATCCAAAACTCCATCCTAGCATAACCTTCTCTGGAACAGTAATAAAGATTTGGAAAGAATTACATGAGCGTTTCTCAAGCGGAAATGCACCGAGGGTTCACCAACTGAAAAGTGACCTTAACGAGTGCAAGCAAGAGAAGAATCAATCTGTAGTTGAATATTATACACAGTTGAAGGCCATTTGGGACGAATTAGCCAATTATAGCAAGGTACCACAGTTCACTTGCGGTGCGGCAGCAACGATGAACAAGGAGCGAGAGGAAGAGAAGGTACACCAGTTCTTAATGGGCCTCGACAATGTCTTATACGGTCACATTCGATCAAATTTATTTATGGAAGACGAAGTTTCGACCTTGAACAGAGCATATGCTCTTGTTATGCGGGAAGAAAGACATCAAGCAGTAACCAAGGTAAAAGCAGAAGAAACAGAGGCTGCCATGGCGGCACAAGTTGTGGGTGGCGCTGGAAGAGGTTGTGGTAATGATGCAACCAAAGACAAGGAAGACACGAGCATCATAAAATGCTCATATTGTGGAAAACTCTGGCATACTGAGGAGAACTGTTGGGACAAGCTAGGCTATACAAGTATAGGAAGAGGCCGCGGACGCCGTGGCAGGGGAGGAAGAGGCCGTGGTGGATACCATCAACGAGCCAACGCTGCGGCAGTGAATGAGAATGAAGCCCAGAAGCAAGAACTTACCCAAGAAGAGGTAGTACAGTTGAGAGGATTCTTAAACACCAAAGCAGAAAGTAGTCAGAGACTCAAAGCAGGTATGAGTAATAAGTTATTTGGTAATTGGTTACTCGATAGCGGAGCATCACATCATATGACGGGGCGACGAGATTTACTTGACAATATATGGCGAGGCAGACACTCCACCGTTGGTTTACCCGATGGGTCACACATAGTGTCACAAGAACATGGAACCGTGACGTTGAATGATAATTTTGTGCTTAAAGACGTCCTTTATGTTCCGTCCTTGACTTGTGACTTAATTTCTATCCAACAAATGATTACAGAAAACAATTGCATTGTGACTTTTTATACTGATCATTGTGTTATACATGACCGATCTACGAGGATGAAGATTGGACGGGGTGAGCACAGTGATGGGGTCTATTATTTCAAAGACGGACGTGAGCATATCGTGGGGAAGACTAGCACAAGTGGAGATGCACGACTATGGCACAAAAGGCTCGGTCATCCGTCGTCTAGTATTTTACCTCTTTTCTCAAGTTTAATTGGTTTTAATTTGTCATGGAACACTAGTAATATTTGCGACCCGTGTTGTCGGGCCAAAAAAACTCGCTCGGTTTTTAATCCCAATAATAAGAGGAGTTCAGAATTATTTTCTCTCATACATTGTGACATTTGGGGCCCGTATGATGCTAAAAGTTTGTCTGGAGCGCACTATTTTCTTACTATTGTCGATGACCGAAGTAGAGCTGTTTGGGTTTATTTGATGCGAGATAAGGGGGAAGTGAGTCATTTAATGATAAATTTTTGTAACATGATAAAAACGCAGTTTGGGAAAGAGGTTAAAGTAGTACAAAGTGACAATAGAACAGAGTTTCTTTCCGGTACCATGAAATATCATTACAATAAGCATGGGATAGTCTTCCAAACTAGTAATATTGACACCCCGCAACAAAATGGTAGGGTGAAAAGGAAACATAGACACATTCTAGAAAAGGCGAGGGCACTCCGTTTTCAAAGCAATTTGCCTGTTGATTTTTGGGGGGAATGTGTTCTAACCGCTGCGTACTTGATAAACAGAACACCCACTCGATTGCTAAATGGCTTAACTCCTTATGAAGTTTTGTATGGAAAAAGACCTTGCCTGGACAACATACGAGTTTTTGGTAGTCTATGCTATGCACATAATAAAGACAAACCAAAAGACAAATTTAAAGAACGGGATAAGAGATGCGCATTTTTAGGATATCCATATAGTAAAAAGGGTGGAAGGTTTATGATTTGCACACAAAAAAATTATTTGAGTCAAGAGACGTCATATTTTATGAGCATATTTTTCCTTTTGGTAATGATCCGTCACCTAATACTAATGAGAAACAACAAGCTAGTTCCCCTGATTATTCTATATACGTAGACAACATATATAATTATCATGAGCCATATGTTGACCATTAGAATGATTATGAAATTTGGGATAAGCAAGAAATAGCCAATGATGAACACGTAATAGAAGAAGCAGTGGCAGAGGAAACACAAACAGGGAATACAGAACTTGTAACGGCGAATGATTTGATGGGGCGTGGTGCTCGTGAGAGATTTGAACCCTTTTGGAAGAAGGACTACGTTTGCAAGTCGACCCGAATCATAGACCCCACGACAAATGCTCACTCAATTCAATCAACATCCAAGAAGAAAGGTACGCGTTATCCAATGGTCAATTACGTCACTTCAAATTGTTTTTCTAATAATCACAAGAGCTACTTGGCGAAAGTCGATGCCATAAAGGAACCGCGGAATTATCAAGAGGCTGCCCAATTGTACGAGTGGAAGCAAGCTATGTCGAGAGAATTTGAGGCACTTGAAAAGAATGGAACGTGGCATATTGTTGACCTTCCTAAAGGCAAAAAACCCATTGGATGTCGATGGGTTTACAAAGTAAAATATAAGGCGGATGGAACGATTGAACGATACAAAGCGAGATTAGTTTCTCAAGGTTATACACAAGTAAAAGGAGTAGACTACTATGAAACTTTTGCTCCGGTTGCAAAAATGACGAGCGTTCGTTGCTTACTCGCTGTGGCGGTTTCAAAGGGATGGTCTATTGCACAATTAGATGTTAATAACGCTTTCTTACATGGCAACCTGGATGAAGAAGTCTGCATGCGAACTCCACCTGGTTTTGACAATGGGGGATCGACTAAAGTGTGTAAACTAATGAAGTCTTTATATGGTTTAAAGCAAGCTTCACGAAATTGGTTTGCTAAGTTGACAAATTCTTTGACGAGGTATGGTTTTGTTCAATCTATGGCTGATTACTCGTTATTTACTTACAATAAAGACGATATATTTCTTGGCATTTTGGTTTATGTTGATGACATGATAATTGTGAGCAATAACGAAGAAGCAAGCAATCGTCTCAAGGTTTTCCTTGACCGAAGTTTTGGCATTAAGGACCTAGGAAGACTGAAATATTTTTTGGGAATTGAGGTAGCCACCGGGTCCAAAGGGCTTTTTCTTAGCCAAAGAAAGTATGCCTTGGAAATTATAATGGAGACGGGATTGGAAGGAGCAAAACCAGTCGAAACTCATATCCAACCAAACCACCATTTGGCTATAGCCGAAGGACATGTGTTGAAGGACCCCATGAAGTATCGACGTTTGGTAGGGCGACTCATTTATTTGACTATCACGAGGCCAGACTTGGTGTACGTGGTTCATGTATTGTCCTAGTTCGTACAATGTCCAAGAAAAGAGCATTTGGATGCAGTTTTTCGAGTGATACGTTACATAAAGGGCAGCCTGGGAAAAGGAATCGTGATGGGCATAAATTGTGATTTAATGTTACGTGGATATTCAGACTCGGATTATGCAGCATGCCCATTGTCGAGGAGATCAATAACCGGTTATTTTGTGTCATTGGGTCAGTCACCTATACCATGGAAGGCACGAAAACAAACGACGGTGGCAAGATCAACGGCCGAGGCTGAGTATAGAGCACTAGAAGGTTTCACTAGTGAAGTACTATGGCTGAAGTCTTTTCTTGAATCACTCGGCATTAATCACACAAGGCCTATTGAAATTTTCTGTGATAACAAGGCTGCTTTACACATCGCAAAGAACCCTGTTTTTCACGATCGTACCAAGCACATTGAGATTGATTGCCATTTTATTCGTCATCACCTCGTCAATAAGACCATTGCAACGTCGTATATACGAAGTAATGAGCAGATTTCAGATATCTTCACGAAGGCACTTGGAGGTGATGCTTTTCGCTATCTACGGTCCAAGTTGGGCATTGGATTACCAAGTGCTCCAACTTGAGGAGGAGCATTGAACAATATTGGCACAAATATTGTGACGATATTGTTGTAATATTCAATGACTAATATTTTGATTAAGTATGTAAAGTGTATATTTAGTTCTCTTATTTATAGTCTAAATATTATGAAGTGAATATTGCTAGGTTGTATATATTGACTTCTCATCATTCGTGTAATATATCTATTGAATAACAATCAGAAGCTTTTCTCCATTCTCTTCCCTGGTGTCATTAGTTTTTCAAAAACAAAGAGAGAAAGTTGAGACCCTTAGTTGAAACAAAATGATAAAAGCTGCAAAGATTAATAAATATTTTATGGGAATGCAACATGTTAATTAGGCAGTTATCTGTATCATGATTTTGATGAAAGAGTGAAGGGTGTTGACAAAAAGCTACTACTACTCCTCTTCGTCACAGTACATTATTAGGGGCTCAACGTTTCCTTCCCTATTTTAATGGAATTTCTGTCTTTTTCTGGGTGTTAATCCTCTTTAGAAATAGAAATTACATAATGTATCCTGATTTTAATGGTTGTCAGGGTATTTGCTAAAATTTGGGATTATTGTGTTTGATTGATTGTTTTAATGTTCTTTATGTTTTGATGAATGATGAATATTGAAATGAATATTGAAATTAGTTTGGTCAAGTTACGGATTCTGGTCTTCTGGAAGAAGCACGGGTTAAATTAATTTGCATTTTCTGGGTTTTATTTTTAATTTGGAGCTAGTTACAAATTAATTTGGGATTGCTGGGCAGATTTCAGAAGAAGAACAAAAAAAGGGTCCCATTACCTTATGACCTGAAACATTACCTCTTATAATAGGTAAAAATTAGGTCGAGTTCAATACCCCTTCGATCCACACCAATTGTAACATGGTGGAAAATGGAGTATTTAAGAAAATGTGGAAAAATGAGGGGTAAAAAGGGAAAAAGTAGGTGGGCCATGTAATTGTGGGTTTAATTGTGGGGTTGATAGGTGGAGAAAAAGGATTATACATCGGATGTACTACCTCAGACTAGTATGAATTTGAGTTTTTATACATTTTTTGCGAGCTTTTTAAAGTTTATAAATTACATTTTAAATCTTATATGTGATGTATTTTGAGTTTTATTGTAACTTTTTTTGAGCTTAATGTTCAAATTAATAAACTAAAAAATTTTATATTAAAATTCATAATTTTTAAATACTATACTCAAAAACTTTATTGTGAAGCTCAAAAACTACATTAATTGGTGGTAGTACATCAGATGTACAATCCACTTACTGTGATAGGTGTGCCATGTAATGACATTTTCTGTAAATATCAAATGGGAATAAGGATGATATAATAATGTTGTGGGCCAAATAAGGTATGTTATATCATTGGTGTGGATCGTCCGTTTCTGGTAAGTGTTACCATTGGTCTGGATCGGAGGGAGTAAAAGATAAATGAAGGTGTAGTTTGGATTTTTCTCAGTTAAATGTTAGTATGTATTAATATGAGAAGAGGGGTCATAGCTTGGATTATTCTCATCAAATAACCCTAAAAAATATGTGAATTCAATACGCACAAAAGAATCAAGGGGTAATATCAACATTCAAACCATAAAAAAATATTTTATTGATATAATGAAATATGATATGACGATCATGTCAATAAAATTAAAAACTAGTGAGTACCTTTGAGAGATCGGGTATTGTGTCAAGGTAGCAGTTTCTTCAACGAACACGTTCTATGGCATAACGTTGATAGCACGATGAGTACGTGCAAAAAAATAGTCAGTATAGTTAGGGTTTATAATTATTATAATTATATAAAAAAGTTCAGTTCAGTTTAGATCCATTAAGTTCAGTTCAGTTCAGGTCCATTAAGTTCAGTTCAGTTCAGTTCAGGTCCATTAAGTTCAGTTCAGTTCAGTTCAGACGGATTTAGTCCAAAAGATAAGAGCCTTAGGCCCTGTTCTTTCTGACTTATTTTCAGCTCATTTCAGTTCAGTTCAGCTCATGTTCATTCAATTCAGTTCAGCTCTACTAAATTCAGCTCACATTTAATTATACTCATCTTAAACTTAAAAGCTTTCATTAATATTAAATATTATTGATATTATTTTTATTTTAACTTTTATAATATAAACCGCAACTTATACTAAGATCAACATGTTTACAACCTTTTATTAAGATCAACAACAAATTAAGAAATATTCTATTAATAACAACTATTATTAATATTATTAATATTATAATTATAATTACTATGATTATGCTTATTATTATTATATTATTATAATAGTAATAATAGTAATAATAATAATAATTATTATTATTTTATGAAAACACAAATTTTATTAAGCTCAAAACACAATTTACAAGAAATTAGTGGCCAACCGAAAAACTATCTAGGCGTCACTCCTACTACTATTAGTACTATTGTTATTACTATTATTACTAGTATAGACCCCGTGCTATTGCACGGTACTTATAAATTCTTATTTTTTTAGTAAATGATTTATAAATGTTCAACTTTTTTACATTTTTATATGAGAAAAAAATTGAAACCAGAAAAATCAACCGAAAATTAATCAACTTTTTTACATTTTTACATTTTTTACATTTTTACGTGTATTTAGTGATTCATTTTATATCATAAAAGAATGATATCTTGTTTGTCATTAAAAAAACAACAGTGAAGTTTTTTTCTCATAGAATGATACTCCAAAATAGACATTTATTGACAATTACATAGTTTCCTTACATAAATTGAGTATTGTGGAGGGAAAAATTCAAGAATGCTTATTCTTTTAGTAGTAAGGGGATTATCACTAATTATTATTGTTATTATAATAAATGTTATGACTATCAAAATCAATAATATTAATATTAATACTACTATTACTATTTACAACTATTATTATTATTAAGACTAATGATATCAACTAATAATATTTATCATTATCATTATCATTATCATTATCATTATCATTATTATAATAGCAATTATTATTACTATTACTAGATTTCATGCCCGTGCGATGCACGGGTCTATATTAATGTCATTTTTCATAATTCTCCTATAAGAGTTAACTTATAAAAATAAACTTATGAATTTTTAAGACTATAATAAAATATACTCCGTAATTTTTTAAAAAATAATATTGATATATTGTTTGGATTTCTATTTGACACGTATGTTACCAACCTTGTCGTGACTCAAGTTATATTTGATCTATATTATAACTCGAAAAATGATCCAATTACCTAAGAATTAAGCTCTCTAAGACAATGTTTAAGAAATTCAAAAGATTTTGGGTTGATCACCCCACCCCAGCTTATGGTAATTGTTCGATATGGGGAAATTCTACTTTTTATAGGTATTAGTATATTCACCACACATACATTATTTTTGAATGTGAGATATATAACATACTAAGAATTAGACAAAATATATGCAAATAATATGAAATTCTATACTGTAATGATAGCATTTTTTTTTATCACGAATCTAATTACATTATTTTCATAATTAATACAAAATTTTAAGAGCTCTAGCTAAATTAATACTCTCTCCGCCTTAATCATTTGTTTGCCTTTGATTAAAATACTCCTAAAAAAAAGGCAAACAAATGATCGGGACGAAGGAAGTATTTGAGATACTAAAACGACTTTGGGTTCATCTCTAAGTTTCAAGGACGACTCTTATTTATAATCGCGTGATCATCCCAGCTTATGATATTTCTCCGATGTGGGACAATTCATCTATTTATACATAGTATATTCACCACACTTACATTATTTTTCAATGTGAGACAAATAAGATATTTGGTAGTTACCATTAAACTTATTATTTATGATACTTTCTTAAATTATTATTTCTGATACTTTCCTAAATTAATTTTGATGATGTAAATTTCATTAAGGTGAAGATAATAATACAAACTTTTAAGATCCCTGTAAAATAATAGTTAAGATATTCAAAAGATTTTGGGTGAATATCTAAGTTCGGAGGATGACTCGTTTTCACAATTTTTTGTGAAATGAATGTAAAAGTTTTTATATAAAAATTATAAACACCACTTGAATAAATTATAGGAAATGTATATTTAGATAAATAAAAGATTTTTCACTTAATTTTTTTATGATATTTTCCTAAATTAATTTTGATGATGTAAGTTTCACTAATGTGGATACAAACTTTTAAGAGCTCTCAATATTTAAGAGTCCCAAAAGATTTTGAGTTGATATCTAATTTCCAAAGACGACTCCTATTTATAATTATAGGATCACCCTAGCTTATAATAATTTTCTGATGTGGGACAATTATACTATTTATACGTAATATATTTACCACACTTGTATTGTATTTCAATGTAGAACATATAACTTATTAAGTAGTACACCATCAAAATTATTACTTATATAATACTTTCCTAAGTTTTCTAAATTAAGTTTGATGATGTAAATTTCACTATTGTGGAGTTAATAATGCAAAATTTAAAAGATTCAGTAAGCCAATACTTAAGAGACTAAAATGACTCCTATTTATAATCATTTTTATGATCTCTTCACCTCATGATATATTTCGATATGAGATAATTTTACAATTTACACTTAGTATATATATTTTCCACAAATACATTATTTTTCAAGTATCATCAAAATTATTATTTTTGATAATTTTCTAAATTAATATTTAATAATGTAAATTTAACTATTGTGAGTATTATAATTCCATTTTGTTAAGAACTTTCCAAAACAATACTTAAGAGACTTAATGAAATTGTGGGTTTATACCTAAGTTCAAGTATGACTCATAGTTATAATCATAGGATCACCCTATGTTATAATAATTTTTCAATGTGGGACAATTTGCAATTTATAGGTAATATATTCACCACACATATATACATTATTCTTCAATGTGGGATCAATAACAAACTAAATAGTACACCATCTTTTTCCATATAATATTTATTTCTTAACTGTTACTAAACTGTTATATTAATATTAGAATAATAAAAAAATATTTTAAATGTCATTTATAAAAATTTAAAGTCATTTATTAACATAACAATATAAAAAAAAAAGTTTAATATGATCATATTAATAATCACTCCACCTTATGATAATTTTTTAATGTGGGTCAATTTTAATATTTATAAGTAGTATATATTCACGATTCACCATACCTATATTATTTTTTCAATGTGGGACAAATAACACATTAAATAGTTTACCATCAAAATTATTATTTATGATACTTTTCTAAATTAATTTTTAATGATGTAAATTTCACTATAATGAAGATTATAATACAAATTTTAAGAGCTTTGTAAGACAATATGTAAGAGGCTCAAATGATTTTGGGTTGAAACTTAAGTTCCAAATATGATTCATATTTGTAATCATAAGATAACCCACCTGATGATAATTTTCTGATGTGAGACAATTCTATTATTTATTTATAGGTAATATATTCACCAAACCTACATTATTTTTCAATGTAGGACAAATAATATATTAAAAATTACACTAAGTATGTGCAAATAATATGAGTTTCTATACTTTGCAGGTTTTTTTTTTACCGCGAATCTAATTATGTTATCTTCATATTTTTTTTTACAATACTTCAAATTTTTTAATAATACTTTTTAAAATTAATTTTTGATGATGTAAATTTAACAATTGTGAAGATAATAATAGACAAACTTTTAAGAGATCTCTAAAACAATACTTAAGAGACTTAAAAGATTTTAGTTTGTTATATAAGGTCCAAGAATGATTTCTATATTTAATCATAGGATCACCCACCTTATGTTAATTTTACGACGTGGGTTAATTTTACTAATTATAAATACTATATTTATCACATCTATAAACTTTTAAGAGATCTCTAAGACAATATTTAAGAGATTCAAAATTTTTGGGTTGATACATAAGGTTTAAGGATGACTCCTATTTATAATCATAGGATAACCCACTTTATTATTTTTCCGATATGAGATAATTCTACTATTTATATGTAATATATTTAACACATCTACATTATTTTTCAATGTGGGACAAATAATAGTTTTGAATTTAATTTTTATTTAAAGAGTTTCTAAAAAGTTGAAAAATTGATAATATTATTAGGAAAATAATTAATTTAAAAAATATAATCAAAAGCTAAGAGTTCAACCATAACTTAAAAAGTATATGTATGAATTTAATGTTGAAAAGTTGATAATATTATTTGGAAAATAATTAATTTAAAAAATATAATCAAAATCTAAGAGTTTAACCATAACTTGGAAAGTATATGAATTTAATTTTTATTTTAAGAGTTTCTATAAAAGTGTAGCCACTTACGTGCCTCGAAAAAAGCCTCTTTTATATATATATATATATATATATATATATATATATATATATATATATATATATATATAGTCCTCTTAGGAAAGGTGAGTCCATAAGTCCTTTTATAGGCCCTTGGATCTTGGAGATGGATGACTGAGATTGAAGCTTTCAAAAATGGATTAGTGGGCTAATTTTTCACTCTCTCTCTCTTTATTAATTAACCACTAATCCCATCTTAATTCAATATATAAGACTTTCCACTCAACCACTTCTCTCTCATCCCACATAATTTCATTTCTCCATCTCTCTCTAAAACCCAAAAAAATCAAAACCCAAAAAAATCAAAACCCAAACAATTCAAAACCCAAAAAATTCAAAAACCCAAAAAATTCATAAACATTCATCACCTTCTTTCATCTCCCACCTCCGGCCACCATCTCCGGCCACCATCGGCCGCAGGCCGCCGGCCACCGGCCAAAAAAAAAAAATTTTTTTTTTTTCAAATCTTCTTCTTTCCGCTTCGTCTCCACCGCACATGTTCCTCGCCGTGCCTCCTTCTCGCCGCCCTCTCCTGCCGCCTCTTCTCTTCCTCTTCTTTTTTTCTCTTTTCTTTTTTTCTTTTTTCAGATATGCACCATTCTTTTTAGATCTTGTTTTTTTCTTTTTTTTCTTATCTCTTCTTTCATGTCGTCTCTTCACCACCCTTCTTTTTTTTTGAATCTATGTTTTTATTTTTTAGATCTCGTTTTTATATTTCAAATTTTTTATGTTTGTTACTTTTTTGTGGTTAGTAGTGTTGTTTTACTGAAGTTTCACATAAAATGACTGAAGTTACACTTTTATGAACTGAAGTTACAAATGACTGAAGTTACACATTTTTTTTTAATGAAGTTTCACATAAAATGACCGAAGTTTCACATAAAATGACTGAAGTTACACTTTTATTAACTGAAGTTTCACCTATAATAACTGAAGTTTCACATATTGTAACTGAAGTTTCACATATAGTAACTGAAGTTTCACATATAGTAGCTGAAGTTTCACTTTTAGTAGCTGAAGTTTCACTTTTAGTAGCTGAAATTTTATGTTTTTATTTTTTAGATCTCATTATGATTTTGCTTAAGTTACACTATTATGTTTTGATTTTAGTATGATTGTCTTAAAGTTACTCTCCTTTCTTCTCCTTTCTTTTCTTTTTTTCTTTCCCAGATCCGGTTTCCTCCGTCGTCGGCCTCCTTTGGCCTTGTTGTTCTGATTTTTTTTTTTCATTTCTTTCTCAAAGATCTATTATTTACTTCTTTTTTTTTCTCTTTTTTTTTTCAGATATTGTTTTGTATATTTGTTTTGTTTATTTTTTCTTTTCTTTTTTATTTTCAGATCTGAAAAAGTGTGTCAAACTTCATCTATTAAAGTATCACATATTGTCTATTAAAGTTACACATATTGTAAATTAAAGTAACACAGATTCTCTATTAAAGTTACACACCGTATTTATTAAAGTCACATATATGGTCTATTAAAGTAACACAATTTATTTATTAAAGTAACATAAAATGACCTTAAAGTTTACACTTGTTGATAGTATTAAAATAACACACATTATTTACATCGTTTTTTTCCAGATCTGATTAAAGTAACATGTTTTTTAAAAATTAGATCTCGTTTTTTTTTGTGTTTGATGTTATTTTTTTTTTTATTTTTTTTTATATTTAGAATCAATGTTTTTATTTTATATCTTGTTTTTATATTTCAAAATTTTTATGTTTGTTTCTTTTTCAGATCTCAAAAATCACCATTTTTTTGTGGTTAGTGTTGTTGTTTCACTGAAGTTTCACCTATAATGACTGAAGTTTCACATATTGTAAACTGAAGTTTCACATATAGTAACTGAAGTTTCACATATAGTAGCTGAAGTTTCACTTTTAGTAGCTGAAATTTCACTTTAAGTAACTGAAGTTTTTATGTTTTTATTTTTTAGATCTCATTATGATTTTGCTTAAGTTACACTATTATGTTTTGATTTTAGTATGATTGATGGTGTATTTGGACTGAAGTTACACTATTTTGTATTGAAGTTACATTATTTTGGACTGAAGTTACACTATTTTGGACTGAAGTTACACTATTTTGGACTGAAGTTACACTAGTAATGACTAAAGATAACATGTCTTAAAATTTCATTATTAAAAATTGAAGTTACACTTTTAAGGACTGAAGTTACACTTTTAGGGACTGAAGTTACACTATTAAGATACAGAAGTTATACTATTAACAAACTGAAGTTATGCTTGAAGTTGTACAATTAAGAACTGAAGTTATACTAGTAAGGACTAAAGTTACCAAAATATGCCTTAAAGTTAAATCAACTTAAATTAAAATTTTCAAATGACTAAAGTTACATAAACATGTCTTAAAGTTACATACTTATGTCTTAAAATTAAAGTTACACAAATACGGTTTGAAGTTACACTTATAAAGACTAGAGTTACACTCATAAAAAGGTTCAAATCATATAAATTGTCTTAAGTTACAAAAATTCAAATTTGTACCGTCGAAATCATATTTTAGCTTGAAGTTACACAAATAATGGTTAAAGTTACCATCAGAAAAGGCTAAAATCACATAAAATTGTCTTAAAGTTACATAAATTCAAATTCATATAGTCGAAATCACATTTTAGCTTGAAGTTACACAAATAATGGTTGAAGTTACACTCAGAAAAAGGCTAAAATCACATAAACTTGTCTTCAATTTTCATAAATTCTAATTTATGTCGTCGAAATCACATTTTAGTTTGAAGTTACAAAAATATTGGTTGAAGTTACACTCGTAGTGACTGAAGTTACACTCATAAAAATGCTAAAATCACATAAACTTGTCTTGAAGTTTCAAAAATTCAAATTTATGTAGTCGAAATCACATTTTAGTTTGAAGTTATATAAATAATGGTTGAAGTGACACTCGTAATGTCTGAAGTTACACTCATAAAAAGTCTAAAATCACATAAACTTGTCTTGAAGTTTCACAAATTCAAATTTATATAGTCGAAATCACATTTTAGTTTGAAGTTTCACAAATATGGGCTGAAGTTACACTCACAAATCTCATAAATTCAAAAGTGCTCAAAAGTGATTAACTAAAGGCTAGAGAGAGAAAGTTAATTAATTAGTGCATAGGTAAATGATTAGTGTTAAGTGTGCTTTTGTCTCTACAATCTCATCCATTCATCTCCCTCATCCAATGGCCAAGATGAGGACTCATGGACTCACAA